>NIVC01003419.1:0-40000 GCA_002269645.1 Macrostomum lignano | reverse complement strand
TGCCCTCTCCCTTCCTCTGCCTGTGCCCTCTCCCTTCCTCTGCCTGTGCCCTCTCCCTTCCTCTGTCTGTGCCCTCTCCCTTTGCCTGCGCCCTCTCCCTTCCTCTGCCTGCGCCCTCTCCCTTCCTCTGCCTGTGCCCTCTCCCTTCCTCTGCCTGTGCCCTCTCCCTTCCTCTGCCTGTGCCCTCTCCCTTCCTCTGTCTGTGCCCTCTCCCTTTGCCTGCGCCCCTCCCTTCCTCTGCCTGCGCCCTCTCCCTTCCTCTGTCTGTGCCCTCTCCCTTCCTCTGCCTGCGCCCTCTCCCTTCCTCTGCCTGTGCCCTCTCCCTTCCTCTGTCTGTGCCCTCTCCTTTGCCTGTGCCCTCTCCCTTTGCCTGCGCCCTCTCCCTTCCTCTGTCTGTGCCCTCTCCCTTTGCCTGTGCCCTCTCCCTTTGCCTGCGCCCTCTCCCTTCCTCTGTCTTTGCCCTCTCCCTTCCTCTGCCTGTGCCCTCTCCCTTCCTCTGCCTGTGCCCTCTCCCTTCCTCTGCCTGTGCCCTCTCCCTCTCCCTTTGCCTGTGCCCTCTCCCTTCCTCTGCCTGTGCCCTCTCCCTTCCTCTGCCTGTGCCCTCTCCCTTCCTCTGCCTGTGCCCTCTCCCTTCCTCTGCCTGTGCCCTCTCCCTTCCTCTGCCTGTGCCCTCTCCCTTCCTCTGCCTGTGCCCTCTCCCTTCCTCTGTCTGTGCCCTCTCCCTTTGCCTGCGCCCTCTCCCTTCCTCTGCCTGTGCCCTCTCCCTTCCTCTGCCTGTGCCCTCTCCCTTCCTCTGCCTGTGCCCTCTCCCTTCCTCTGCCTGTGCCCTCTCCCTCTCCCTTTGCCTGTGCCCTCTCCCTTCCTCTGCCTTTGCCCTCTCCCTTCCTCTGCCTGTGCCCTCTCCCTTCCTCTGCCTGTGCCCTCTCCCTTCCTCTGCCTGTGCCCTCTCCCTTCCTCTGCCTGTGCCCTCTCCCTTCCTCTGCCTGTGCCCTCTCCCTTTGCCTGCGCCCTCTCCCTTCCTCTGCCTGTGCCTCTCCCTTCCTCTGCCTGTGCCCTCTCCCTTCCTCTGCCTGCGCCCTCTCCCTTCCTCTGCCTGTGCCCTCTCCCTTTGCCTGCGCCCCCTCCCTTCCTCTGCCTGTGCCCTCTCCCTTCCTCTGCCTGTGCCCTCTCCCTTCCTCTGCCTGCGCCCTCTCCCTTCCTCTGCCTGTGCCCTCTCCCTTTGCCTGCGCCCCCTCCCTTCCTCTGCCTGTGCCCTCTCCCTTCCTCTGCCTGCGCCCCTCCCTTCCTCTGCCTCTGCCCTCTCCCTTCCTCTGCCTGTGCCCTCTCCCTTCCTCTGCCTGTGTCCTCTCCCTTCCTCTGCCTGTGCCCTCTCCCTTCCTCTGCCTGTGCCCTCTCCCTTTGCCTGTGCCCTCTCCCTTTGCCTGTGCCCTCTCCCTTCCTCTGCCTGTGCCCTCTCCCTTTGCCTGTGCCCTCTCCCTTCCTCTGCCTGTGCCCTCTCCCTTCCTCTGCCTGTGCCCTCTCCCTTCCTCTGCCTGTGCCCTCTCCCTTCCTCTGCCTGTGCCCTCTCCCTTCCTCTGCCTGTGCCCTCTCCCTTCCTCTGTCTGTGCCCTCTCCCTTTCTCTGCCTGTGCCCTCTCCCTTTGCCTGTGCCCTCTCCCTTTGCCTGTGCCCTCTCCCTTTGCCTGTGCCCTCTCCCTTTGCCTGTGCCCTCTCCCTTCCTCTGTCTGTGCCCTCTCCCTTCCTCTGCATGTGCCCTCTCCCTTTGCCTGTGCCCTCTCCCTTCCTCTGCCTGTGCCCTCTCCCTTCCTCTGCCTGTGCCCTCTCCCTTTGCCTGTGCCCTCTCCCTTCCTCTGTCTGTGCCCTCTCCCTTCCTCTGCATGTGCCCTCTCCCTTTGCCTGTGCCCTCTCCCTTCCTCTGCCTGTGCCCTCTCCCTTCCTCTGCCTGTGCCCTCTCCCTTTGCCTGTGCCCTCTCCCTTCCTCTGCCTGTGCCCTCTCCCTTCCTCTGCCTGTGCCCTCTCCCTTCCTCTGCCTGTGCCCTCTCCCTCTCCCTTTGCCTGTGCCCTCTCCCTTCCTCTGCCTGTGCCCTCTCCCTTCCTCTGCCTGTGCCCTCTCCCTTCCTCTGCCTGTGCCCTCTCCATTTGCCTGTGCCCTCTCCATTTGCCTGTGCCCTCTCCATTTGCCTGTGCCCTCTCCCTTCCTCTGCCTGTGCCCTCACCCTTCCTCTGCCTGTGCCCTCTCCCTTCCTCTGCCTGTGCCCTCTCCCTTCCTTTGCCTCTGCCCCTCTTCTAGAAGAAGTTCTGATGTTTTGAATCCCTCCTGCTAGCCGTGCCTGACAGATCCCTATAGCCCAGCAAATTGAAGCCCAGATCCCCCGAGGCCAGCCTTCAACGGATGAAGCTGCTGGTTAATTAGATTCTACTCGCGTTCCCGCCGCCTTCAGGCGCTCCATCCGCGCTTAATGCCGGCAATGCCAAGCCAAGGGAATCGGAAATGTTCCATCGGTGTTGAATTAAAATTTCAAAACTGCGGTGAGCCGGCAGTTCAGTTTTGTACAGTAAACAGGAAATGGAGCCGGCACCATGCCTTTGAAGCTCTTTGATGCAGCTGCGGTGTTTGCAAAGACCAACCCGGATAAACTGTCCGATAATCTGCTTCCACAATTTTGCTCAACAGCCTCATGCAGCTTGGATTGCCGCTTCCCAACCTAGCGTGCTGCGGTGCGATCTGTCTGTCTGTCTGTCTGTCTGTCTGTCTGCCTGCCTGTCTGTCTGTCTGTCTGTCTGTCTGTCTGTCTGTCTGTCTGTCTGTCTGTCTGTCTGTCTGTCTGTCTGCCTGCCTGCCTGTCTGTCTGTCTGTCTGTCTGTCTGTCTGTCTGTCTGTCTGTCTGTCTGTCTGTCTGTCTGTCTGTCTGTCTGTCTGTCTGTCTGTCTGTCTGTCTGTCTGTCTGTCTGTCTGTCTGTGTGTCTGTCTGTCTGTCTGTCTGTCTGTCTGTCTGTCTGTCTGTCTGTCTGTCTGTCTGTCTGTCTGTCTGTCTGTCTGTCTGTCTGTCTGTCTGTCTGTCTGTCTGTCTGTCTGTCTGTCTGTCTGTCTGTCTGTCTGTCTGTCTGTCTGTCTGTCTGTCTGTCTGTCTGTCTGTCTGTCTTAGTGTCTGTCTGTCTGTCTGTCTGTCTTAGTGTCTGTCTGTCTGTCTGTCTGTCTGTCTGTCTGTCTGTCTGTCTGTCTGTCTGTCTGTCTGTCTGTCTGTTTGCGTGAATGAACTACTCGTAAAAATACTTTAGATCTCTGCCTCACACCGATATTTAATGAACTTTTTGCCAGGTCAAGCAGTTCTTCACTCTTTGAACCAGCCATTCAACTTCATTGGAGACTTTTTTAGGCAGACGGAGCCGAAGAAAGGCGTTGTTAATTTATTCTGCAAATAACTTTCTACGAGTTTGAGTATTTGAGTAGAAAATTAAAAAACCGTCCTGCTCGACTTCTTCCAACTCAGAATTCCGGCTTCCGTGATGTGAAGTTTGTTTGCCTGATCCTGGAGTCGGGTTCCTATTACAGCTTCTTAGACTGACTCACTGGCTCTCTCTCGGTCTCCCGCTATTGAAGTTTCACTGAGGTAGCTCCCAAGGTGAGCCCTCTCTCCCTCTCACCCTCTCTCCCAGTCTCCCTCTCTCCCAGTCTCCCTTCCTCCCAGCCTCCCTCTCTCCCTCTCTCCGTCACCCTTCCGTCTCTCCGTCTCTTGCTCTCTTCCAGTCTCCCTCTCTCCCTCTCCCCCTCTCCCCCTCTCCCACTCTCTCCACCTCTCCCTCTCTTCCAGTCTCCCTCTCTCTCTCCGCCTCTCTCCCTCTCTCTCTCCCTCTCTACCCTTCTCCCTCTATCCCTCTCTTTGTTCCCTCATTGTCCCAATCTAACAAATTAGCTGATTCTCTGTCCCCTCTCACCCCAAAGCCTCCGTCACCACCTTCAGCCTCACCCGGCTCCGGAGGCGCCCTCCTGCCGGCCGGCAGCGATGAGGTTGGCCTTGTCGCCCCTGTCTCCGCCGCTCACTCGCTCCGCCAGCTGGGCGAACATGTCCTGCAGATGCCGGCTGAACTGCGGCTCGCTCGGTTTGGGGCGCGTGGCTTGGCTAATTTTAAACACGCCGGATTTTCCCGTCTCGATATGGACAGCCCAGGCTGGCTGAGAGCCCTGGAGCCAATGGGAAGCTGCTGAGAACAGCGAGATGCAGTGAGATAATGATTCGTATTGGCGGTAGATCAGGTTGGTGACTGGAGAGAAAGGAAGGTGAAAAATTGCAAATGCTTTCAAGCACGCTAGATTAGCAATCCATGATGGGCTAGATTAGCAATCCATAATAGGCTAGATTAGCAATCCATGATGGGCTAGATAAGCAATCCATGATAGGCTAGATTAGCAATCCATGATAGGCTAGATTAGCAATCCATGATGGGCTAGATAAGCAATCCATGATGGGCTAGATTAGCAATCCATGATGGGCTAGATTAGCAATCCATGATGGGCTAGATTAGCAATCCATGATAGGCTAGATTAGCAATCCATGATAGGCTAGATTAGCAATCCATGATGGGCTAGATAAGCAATCCATGATAGGCTAGATTAGCAATCCATGATAGGCTAGATTAGCAATCCATGATGGGCTAGATAAGCAATCCATGATGGGCTAGATTAGCAATCCATGATGGGCTAGATTAGCAATCCATGATGGGCTAGATTAGCAATCCATGATAGGCTAGATTAGCAATCCATGATAGGCTAGATTAGCAATCCATGATGGGCTAGATAAGCAATCCATGATGGGCTAGATTAGCAATCCATGATGGGCTAGATTAGCAATCCATGATGGGCTAGATTAGCAATCCATGATAGGCTAGATTAGCAATCCATGATGGGCTAGATAAGCAATCCATGATGGGCTAGATTAGCAATCCATGATGGGCTTGATTAGCAATCCATTCTATTCCTGCAGCCATGATAGGCTAGATTAGCAATCCATTCTATTCCTGCACCCATGATAGGCTAGATTAGCAATCCATTCTATTCCTGCATCCATAATAGGCTAGATTAGCAATCCATTCTATTCCTGCACCCATGATAGGCTAGATTAGCAATCCATGATGGGCTAGATTAGCAATCCATTCTATTCCTGCACCCATGATAGGCTAGATTAGCAATCCATGATGGGCTAGATTAGCAATCCATGATGGGCTAGATTAGCAATCCATGATGGGCTAGATTAGCATCCATGATAGGCTAGATTAGCAATCCATGATGGGCTAGATTAGCAATCCATGATGGGCTAGATTAGCAATCCATGATAGGCTAGATTAGCAATCCATGATGGGCTAGATTAGCAATCCATGATGGGCTAGATTAGCAATCCATTCTATTCCTGCAGCCATGACAGGCTAGATTAGCAATCCATTCTATTCCTTGCCACATGATAGGCTAGATTAGCAATCCATTCTATTCCTGCACCCATGATAGGCTAGATTAGCAATCCATTCTATTCCTACACCCATGATAGGCTAGATTAGCAATCCATTCTATTCCTGCACCCATGATAGGCTAGATTAGCAATCCATTCTATTCCTGCACCCATGATAGGCTAGATTAGCAATCCATTCTATTCCTGCACCCATGATAGGCTAGATTAGCAATCCGTTCTGTTCCTGCAGCCATGATAGGCTAGATTAGCAATCCATTCTATTCCTGCATCCATGATAGGCTAGATTAGCAATCCATTCTATTCCTGCACCCATGATTTCTAGATTAGCAATCCATTCTACTCCTGCATCCCTGATGGGCTAGATTAGCAGTCCATTCTATTCCTGCACCAGCGCCACGGCTACGGGCAAAAGTCGCAGCTAATCGGTCGCGCAGCCTCACACTGATTCTCAAACATTTCTGGGCCAGGTCAATTCAGGGGCGGCAGAAAAGTGCAGACCATCAAAATAAATAGCTGCTCCAGAACTGAGCAAACCGGCCGACTATTTGATGATGCCTGCCCAGCCCTACTGGCAGCGCCACCGAACAGACGGGTTGAAATCGCTTCCCACATTATACAGCTGATTAACTGATAGACAGGTACGATGCAGGAATAGAATGGATTGCTAATCTAGCCTATCATGGATGCAGGAATAGAACGAATTGCTAATCTAGCCTATCATGGCTGCAGGAATAGAATGGATTGCTAATCTAGCCTATCATGGCTGCAGGAATAGAATGGATTGCTAATCTAGCCTATCATGGCTGCAGGAATAGAACGGATTGCTAATCTAGCCTATCATGGGTGCAGGAATAGAATGGATTGCTAATCTAGCCTATCATGGGTGCAGGAATAGAATGGATTGCTAATCTAGCCTATCATGGCTGCAGGAATAGAACGGATTGCTAATCTAGCCTATCATGGCTGCAGGAATAGAATGGATTGCTAATCTAGCCTATCATGGCTGCAGGAATAGAACGGATTGCTAATCTAGCCTATCATGGATGCAGGAATAGAATGGATTGCTAATCTAGCCTATCATGGATGCAGGAATAGAATGGATTGCTAATCTAGCCTATCATGGCTGCAGGAATAGAACGGATTGCTAATCTAGCCTATCATGGCTGCAGGAATAGAACGGATTGCTAATCTAGCCTATCATGGCTGCAGGAATAGAATGCATTGCTAATCTAGCCTATCATGGCTGCAGGAATAGAACGGATTGCTAATCTAGCCTATCATGGCTGCAGGAATAGAATGCATTGCTAATCTAGCCTATCATGGCTGCAGGAATAGAATGCATTGCTAATCTAGCCTATCATGGATGCAGGAATAGAATGGATTGCTAATCTTGCCTATCATGGGTGCAGGAATAGAATGGATTGCTAATCTAGCCTATCATGGATGCAGGAATAGAATGGATTGCTAATCTAGCCTATTATGGCTGCAGGAATAGAATGGATTGCTAATCTAGCCTATCATGGGTGCAGGAATAGAATGGATTGCTAATCTAGCCTATCATGGATGCAGGAATAGAATGCATTGCTAATCTAGCCTATCATGGGTGCAGGAATAGAATGGATTGCTAATCTAGCCTATCATGGATGCAGGAATAGAATGGATTGCTAATCTAGCCTATCATGGCTGCAGGAATAGAACGGATTGCTAATCTAGCCTATCATGGCTGCAGGAATAGAATGGATTGCTAATCTAGCCTATCATGGATGCAGGAATAGAATGGATTGCTAATCTAGCCTATCATGGCTGCAGGAATAGAATGGATTGCTAATCGAACCTACCTCGGAACAGGAATGCAAGGATCATATTTATTATATTGCTTTCTTTTCTTTCAGTTAGTGGGAGAATTGAATCTGGTAGAGCATTTGCCCACCCCTCACAGTGCATACTTTCATCCCACATGCCCAGTGCCAGTGCTCCCCTCTCAGGCTGAGCACTGCTGCACTTAGCTAAATATTGTCAGTTTGTTCAAACTCCCTCGATTCCAGAGCTGGACGGCAGATTGCAAACAATTGGCACAATTCAATGGCTAATTTTTGTTCATCTTCTCCATCCAATCGTAGGTGCGGAACTCAGCTGCAGTGCAAATTATTATTACCGGATGGCCGGCCCGTGGCAATTCCATGGGGATTGGGGATTAATGGCAAATCAATCTTCCCTCAGTCTGGCTCCCTTCTAAATAATATTGTGGCCTGAAGTTCAGTGCTCAGAATCTATGATTGAAGCGTGCAGTGCTATCGTTTGAGATGTGGCTCGGCATTGGCTTCTCATCTGAGCTCTGACTCAACTCGCCAATGAAATGCATCTTGCGATTTCTGTATGTTCTGTCTTATGAGTCACTCCAATCTCGACTCAAAAGTCACTCCAATATTAACTCAAAAGTCACTCCAATATTAACTCAAAAGTCACTCCAATATTAACTCATGAGTCACTCCAATGTCAACTTATGAGTCACTCCAATATCAACTCATGAGTCACTCCAATCTCAACTCATGAGTCACTCCAATCTCAACTCATGAGTCACTCTAATCTCAACTCATGAGTCACTCCAATCTCAACTCATGAGTCACTCCAATCTTAACTCAAGAGTCACTCCAATCTCAATCATGAGTCACTCCAATCTTAACTCAAGAGTCACTCCAATCTTAATCATGAGTAACTCCAATCTTAACTCAAGAGTCACTCCAATCTTAACTCAAGAGTCACTCCAATATTAATTCATGAGTCACTCCAATATTAACTCATGAGTCACTCCAATATTAACTAATGAGTCACTCCAATATTAACTAATGAGTCACTCCAATATTAACTCATGAGTCACTCTAATCTCAACTCATGAGTCACTCCAATCTTAACTCAAGAGTCACTCCAATCTCAATCATGAGTCACTCCAATCTCAATCATGAGTCACTCCAATCTTAACTCAAGAGTCCCTCCAATCTTAATCATGAGTCACTCCAATCTTAACTCAAGAGTCACTCCAATCTTAATCATGAGTCACTCCAATCTTAACTCAAGAGTCACTCCAATCTTAACTCAAGAGTCACTCCAATATTAACTCATGAGTCACTCCAATATTAACTCATAAGTCACTCCAATCTCAACTCATGAGTCACTCCAATATTAACTCATAAGTCACTCCAATATCAACTCATGAGTCACTCCAATATTAACTCATAAGTCACTCCAATATCAACTCATGAGTCACTCCAATATTAACTCATAAGTCACTCCAATATCAACTCATGAGTCACTCCAATATTAACTCATAAGTCACTCCAATATCAACTCATGAGTCACTCCAATCTCAACTCATGAGTCACTCCAATCTCAACTCATGAGTCACTCCAATCTCAACTCATGAGTCACGCCAATCTTAACTCATGAGTCACTCTTGCCCAGTCGAAGGAGTCATCTCATCTCCTGAATCCTCGTCTTCTCAGAACTCTCAGCTCTACCCTCTTCTTCTAGGCAGACGCCACTCACCAGCACCAGAGTTCGAGAGGCTGCATCCTCTCCGTATTCAATTTGCTCATCCTGCTCACGCGCAGAGTCCCGGATGCTGCACGCAGGATGGCCGAACGAAAGGCGAACCTGGCCAAGGTAAGCAAAGGCCTGCCCATCGATCAGTGAGGGCTTCATCTAAATAATTCTACAGGGAGAAGTACGTTCAAAAAAACTACTGATATTTTAAAGAAGATAAATTAGCAACCCATTTAGCTTATAAAAATTTTGTATCACGCGAGCACTTGTCACTTACAAGCATATGACTACAAGAGATGCGGAAGGTTAATTTTGCAGAATTAAAAAAAAATCCGAATGCTTAAACATCTACTTTTAGTAGGAAATAGATTTTTAATTCTTATTCTCAAATTAGAAATATTTTTGTAATTCAAAATTATTGAGCAAAGTGTATGCAACAAGTTTCTCGGTCACTGTCTGGCCACATATGAACTGCCGCTGCTGACAGTCTCAGTCAACGGCAAGCGGCTGGAAGCCCTCATCGACAGTGGCGCCAGCTGCAACGTCATCGACATGGCGACCTTTCAGGAGATCAAGACTGCTAAGACCCCACTTCGGCTGCCAACAAGGCGGCTTTATCCTTTCGGCTCTCGGTCGCCCCTGGAAACTGCCGGCAGGGCTAAGCTCCTGGTCAACGTCGGCGGCTCGAAGGACATGGTCGACTTCACAGTGATGCGCAACCAGGGCGTCACCATCCTGGGGAGGGTGACGAGTGAGAAATCCGGGCCGAAAAGGAAGACGCACATCGGCAGAATTGGCAGCGCTGGCCGAATCAAAGCAGCTGAACTTTGACGTGTCCGGAGAGCTACTCCGCGAATCTTCCAACTGACCAACTCGGTCAAGCGTTCAGCCACCACCAAACAGAAGTTTTAACAGCCAAACCGTCGCTATCCACGTGATGTGTTCCTTATTACCCGACTTTCGATAATCAAGGAACAATCACTTCTAGCTCAACAGCTAGGCAACCCAGTAAGTCAAACGAAGGTATTCAATTACCTTTAATCCGGATTTGAATTTCTTGAGTAGTTCTCGCTAGGAACTTGTCAGTAGATCTCGTAGATCAGGCGCCTTGATTCTTCAGTTGCTCTGGTCCTGGTTCCTCTTGTACTTCCGATAAGTTCTTCCGGCCGGTATCTTCCGTCAGGACCAATCAGAGGCCTCGTAGCAACAATGGGTACCCTGCGCCAAACTGCGGTCTAAATTAAGCCTCCTTCTTCTAGCAGTGCCTCTATGCACTCTAGGTATAGCTCCGGAAACCACTGATAGTCCTCTAAGATCTATCAGGGGCAGTCCTTCTGGAGACTGCAACCAATGGAGTCTAAACAGACTCAAGAGTCTCAACAGACTCAATTAGACTCAAGTCTCAATAGACTTGAGCGAGACGTCTCTAACACAACGGGCGCAAATAAGGAAGGCTTACCGCAACAACTCGACCGAGTCTCGATTGACTTGGTAGATCAGGAAGTCCTCCTAAGGCTTCCTCTTCGGAGCGCTCCTCTTCCGTGGGGAGAATGGCTCCGGTACCGCTTCAGATCGCTTGTATTTATAGACAAGTTTTTGATCCAAAATAGTATCATGACAATTCACGTGTTGCGCTAAAAGGGGAAAATGGCTCATGGCGTATTATTCTGGTAACATCTTTTTCTGGTAGCGTGATTCATTCAAAGCTTAGGCGCACATGCGTGTACTTACTTACTTATAGTAGTATTATACGATTATCTTATTTTTTCCTTTTTTAACGGGAGGTAGAACACTCTACAAAATCTCCCTTTTTTACGAAAAAACTCGTCCCGAGTTTTAACAATAAAATTCTGTGGTGATCAGTTAATATAGGAAATAAACAATTGATTTTGTGCGCGTCTAGTGAAGCGAGGGTTTGGTCAAAACTCTAAAAACTTTTCAGTACATATTGCGGTCAAAACTCGAATATCGCGTAGACATCAAGTGGCATCAGGTTTGATCCGACACCACTTTCGAAACGTGCAGTCTCGCGGCATACTATTACATAAGGGGCATCCTATAACGCCCCTACTAGCGGTTTGCTTCAAACAGTGCATGCAAATAAAATGTTGGTGGTTACAATATTGAAACGTGCCAAGAATAACAATAGGCACATTGTCGCAAACTATCTCTACAGAGGGGACAATTCTGCCATGGCTGAATATAATGTGAATCGCTTAAACATTGTCCGCAAACTTTATGTTCGTTGATGCAAATAGTCGGTGGCTTGACAGCCAAGTCATCAGTTAAACATATCGGGCAGTCATATAGCTGCTGAGGCTGGGGCGCCTGTTTTGACAGTGCGTTGCCCATAATTGTCGTCAATTTGTCGCTGTCTTTGTGTCGCTCGGATTAGTCGCCTTTTACGACAAGCTTGCGAAGCTGTAGTGCTATTCTTTATCCCGGTCACTACACGGGGTTGTTCTCTAAACTCTAGCGTGGTCGTAGGTTGTAGCCATGTGGCTGGCTCACATCTGTCGTTTGAGTCTCCTCGTGCTTCGTCGCGATGTGGCGGTTCGTTGAACGCGTGCGATCAGCGTTGTCTAATGTCGGTAGAAACGTCGCGGTGTCAGTGTTGATCTTCTTTAGTCGATGAATGTGCACGTAGAATTGATGCTGATGTGGATCTTGCACATTAGCCAGGCGTGCCGTTGTTGGTGACGTTAGTTGGACCACTCGATAGGGTCCTTTATACTTCTGTGCATGTTTATGCGTCTGCTGCGGCGGGTAGTGTAGGTAAACGATGTCGCCGGCCGTCAGGGTTGTCGATCTCGCGTCGTTGCCGGTGGTCAGAGCCACCTGGTTGTCAATGTTGTGCTTGGCGATCTTCCATGCGAGGTGTAGTTGCGTGACGAATTTCTGAATGGAAGTCGGTACTTCCACGTACTGCGATGGTAGCAATTGCTGTGCGAGCAGATTCGGCGGTTGGAAGTCTCGTCCAAACATTAGGAAGAATGGCGTATTGTCCGTTGATCGATGAATAGCGCTGTTGTAGGCCATTGTTACAGATTGCAGGTAGATGATCCAGTCTTCCGGCTGTTGGTGCGCGAAATGTGTAATCATCTCGTGCAGGTTGCGGTGAAACCGTTCAACCATGTTTGCCTTCGGATTGTAGGTCGATGTGTAGATCTGCGTAATGTTGAGAATCCTTACGACTTGCTGAAACAGTTGCGATGTAAACTGCGATCCGTTGTCCGATGTGAGGTTCTTCGGCGTGCCGTACTTGCAAATGATTTCGTTGAAGAAACTCATTGCCACTGTCTGAGCTGTGATGTCCGGTATCGGTATGGCGATAGCAAACTTCGAGAAGATATCCAAGGCGGTTAGAATGTAGGTGTAGGCGATGCCCTGGAGACAGCTCGGTGGCAGTGGTCCGGTGATGTCGATGCTTAGACAGTCCATTGTAGTCGACTTCGGAATGGACTGTAGCTGCGGTTTCTGTCGTCGTCCTGTCTTTGATGCAGCACATGAATGGCAGTTGTTGCAATACTGCTTGATGTCGCCGTACATAGTTGGCCAAAAGTAGTATTGTTCCACTCTCGCGATGGTCTTTGCGGCCGACAGGTGTCCAGCGAGTGGGTTGTCGTGCAGCTCGTTGAGAATTGCTTGCCGAAACGAATATGGTACGTAGATCTTGGGTTTATTGTCGCTCATCCAGTAGAGCCGTGACTTATTGATTGTTAGGTGTTGTCGTTGCTTGCGTAGGAATTTTCGTTCCATGGGCTAAGTTTGATGTTCTTGTCGTCGTCTTTAACCGCTTGGTAGAAGTTGTCGCGCTCGGTTTCATCCACCAACTCCTTGATGTTAGGGATTGGATGAATGGCGTTGACTTCATAGGCTCTTGACAGGGCGTCCGCGGCTTTGTTGGTAATTCCTGGTTTGTAGACGAGTTTGTAGTTGTAATCCTGGATCTTGAGTGTCATCCTGATGAGTCGGTTGTTGGTCTGTCCTTTTGTAGTTACGACGTAGGTCAATGGTGCATGATCCGTGCGTACTATCGTCTGTATTGGAGAACCATAGATGTAGTAATGAAACTGTCGCAGGGCGAACAAGACTCCTAGTAGCTCTCGTTCCGTAGCTGACCACTTTGTCTCATTTGGTTTGAGTGCTCGACTGACGTAAGCAATAGGTCGTTCCTTCTTGTCCTCGGTTTCCTGTAGTAGGACTGCTCCGAGTCCCGTTCCTGAGGCGTCTGTCTCGATGATGAAGGGCTTGTCGAAGTCCGGATGCTGTAGCAGTGCGTCTGATGTCAGCTGTCGTTTGATTTCGTCGAAACTTTCCTGTTGTCTCTGTGTCCAGTTGTCTTGCTTCCATTTGTCGAACTTGAGCAGGTCGTACAGTGGCTTTGCTGTCTTTGCGAAGTTAGGTAAGAACTTCCTGAAGTATTGCGCAAGTCCAAGGAATGATTGGACCTTCGTTATACTGGTTGGCGTAGGAAACTTCTTCACCTTTTCCACGTTGTCTGGGTCCGGTGAGATTCCTTTGGCTGTCACCTGATGTCCCAGGTAACGCACGTTGTCTCGGAAGAATTTGCATTTAGTTGGTTGTAGCTTCAGACCTTGGCGTTGAATGAGCGCTAGGGCCTTCTCCGTAGCTTCGTAGAGTCGCTCGAAATCCTCTCCGTAGGCTAAAATGTCGTCGACATAGTGCAGCAGGTTCGTGCATCCTGCTAGCATGTATGCTGTTAGTCGACTCATCGTTGCTGGGCTGTTGCTAAGTCCCATCGGCGATCGATTGTACTCGTATACTTGTCCATTGTAGGTTTTGAAAGCCGTGTACTGTCGTGACTCTTTCTCGATTTCAATTTGCCAAAATCCATGACGTAGGTCGAACACCGTGAACAATTTTGCCGTGTTGAGCTTTGCTAGTAGTTCGGAGATCTTCGGTAGGCTTTGCTGATCCGTCGGTATGTACTTGTTCAACAGTCTGAAGTCGCATACGAGTCGTCTTTCGTTTGTCTCCTTCTTCTGTACCAGTAGGCACGGTGAGGAGTAAGCCGAAATAGCTTTGCTGATGATGCCGTGCTTTAGCATTTTATCGATGATTTCGTCAAAGTGTTGTTGCAGATGCTTGGCGATCGGGTACGGCTTGCACTGAATTGGTTCCGTGTGCGGCAGAAGTTTGATTTCCTGTTTGATGTCCTTGGCTCGTCCGATGTCGTAATCATGATGGCAGAAGGCTTCGTTGTACTTCCACAACAGCTGTCGAACTTTCCTCTTTTGCTGTTCCGTAATCGGGCTGTCATCCAAATTGATCTTCTTTTGAAATTCTTCCTCTGTTAGTCGTGGAGTCGCTTGTTCAATCAGCATAACCGATGCTTGGGTGTTGAGATGACCGATGCACATTCCTTGTCGTAGATGAACCGTTTCTGTGTTCGGGTTGAAGATTTGTACTGGCAGTTGCTTATCCTTTGCAACCAGCACTAGTGCCGTAGGCATCATGATTTGATGTTTTGCCGTGACTCTCCTGTGTGGATCAAATATCATTGCTTCATCTGCCGCGCTGGTCGTTTTCGCTCTGACCCAGCATGCGCTTTCAGGCTGGATAATGACATCTTGCTGCAGAGTTACTTTCGGTAGTACTCGAATCTGTTGATCAGCGGTTGCTCCACCGTGTCGATCCTAAACGTTTGCTTGTTGAAGTCGAAGGTCAATGGTAGTGAAGCTGCTTGAACGTGTCGATTCCAACGATGACGTCTTGGTTTGGTAGTCTGTCGATGATGTACGTCGGGACCGTCAGCTGTTTATTAGCAATTTTCAAGTCGATATCTGCTTTTCCTAGGATGTTGAGTGAATGTCCTCCTGCTCCTGCAACTGCGATTGCTGCTGGTCGTACCGCGAGTCGTAGCTTGTTGCATAATTGTTGCGAGATGACTGTGATCGAGCTGCCTGAATCCAGTAGTGCTCGACATGGCAAGTTGTTGACAATGACCTGAGCCATTGCTTTGCCAATCTCGGCGTGTAGCGTACAGACGTAGTTTTCCGGCCATTTTGGCTCGTGCTGTTCTGCTTGATAGTTGGGTGGTTGTATCCTTGGTGCCGTTGGTGTTGTCGGAATCGATGGATATAGCCGCGTTGCTAGTGTCGGTTGCCCTTGAACCTCACAATGTGCAGTTTCTGTTAGTTCTAAACTGTTGTCGCTTTCCGTTGTCGTTCTTTGCATTATGGCATTCACTGTCTTCTTAGCTCTTGGACAAGTTTGACTGAAGCACCGTACGATCGATGAAATGATGAAGATTGCCGTGACAATCCACACAATGCAAGCACCGTAGAAGATGAATCCTTGATAGAGACTGCCTCTTCCATTGAGCAGCTCCCAGAAGCTATTTGTCCAAAATGATTTGATGGCGCTGTCCATTGAAACAAGGACGGGAAATCTTCCTGTCCCGGTTCCTTTGTCCTTTCTTGTGAACAGCTGGTGAATCATCTTGCGTTGGGTGATGAACGCTTGCAAGAAGTCGTTGATCGTCCATCCTGGTGTTATCTCGTCAAGTTGGATATCGGCGAATGGCGTATACTTCGTTCTGTTGAATCGGATTTTCAAATCCTCCATGTCGTAGTTTTCGTCGACGATTACTTCCGGTTCTGTGACGTTTGCTGTCGTTCCAGTTGTTTTGATGACGTGTAGTGCATTGTCCAGTTGATAGTAGTTTACTGCCGTGGTGCAAGGTCTCGGTATTGCGGTGCCAACGATGATGTTGTGTACCGTGTCCAAGAATCCCTGAATTCGTTTTCCTTCGTAGAACGCTTCAATCCTTGGCTTATCGTAGCAGGTTGTTGACGTGTTTGACGGCAAGATGTTAAAGTGCTGTATCGGCGTGCACTTGTATATCAACAGATGCTCGTATATTGGAACTGCCAAAACGTTCGTCATTCCGGTGATTTTACGAAAAGTCATCGTAGGGTTGACATAGTAGTTTTGTCTGGCATAATTTAAGTTGATTGCGTGCATTTTGCAAGTTAGCTGGACCAGTGTTCGATGCAAGTGGTTTAACTGGTTGTGTAGATTGTGATCCAAAGCCGTTATCTTTGCTGACAACAGCCGGTTTGACACCAGTTTGGGACGTTCGATGTCACGTCGTCTTCTATTCTGTTTTTCTTGTTGCTGATACGTTCCATTGATGATTGCCAAGAAGGTTTGTTTGTCTTCATCCTTTACGTAGACTGGTATCTCTTGTTCCGAGATGAATAGTGTCTTGTCTGTATCCTTGCATTTCAGTTTTTGCTCGACTGGTTTCTTTTGAAACGTCAGTGCCAAGTCTCCTGACTTTGCCAAAAACGTATTCGACAGTAGTCCTCCTTCACTGTGTGATACTTTTGAAGCTTGCAGTCAATTTCCGGCTCAACTTCCCATGCGAAGAAATATTGTCGTGATTTGTACGGTTCCTCATAGTGTGATTGTGCTCTGTGCTCAATCTGCCATCGATAGTCTTGATGATATGTTGGACTCAGTGGTAGACTGTGTAGTTCTTCCTTCCGTAGAATCGGCGTTGGACACCATCCTTCACTGTATCGACATTCGCTTAGTTGCAGCTGTAACGATTCCATTTTCTCGTACGGATTGTAGTAGAATGGAATATTTCTGATCAAGTAGCTGTTGCGTGCCATATATTCTTTCCATTTTCCGAAGAAGTGAATATATCGACCGTTGGCTGAATTCTTTGTTCTGAACAGCTGTGCGTTGCCGACCTTCTCATCTGGTTCCAGTTCACCATCCTTTGAAAATAGTGTTTGATTCCATTGTAGGCATTCCGCGTGCGACACATGTAGCTCATGTTGTTTAAATCGGATCCGGTTCCATTGTCCGCGCCAAACTTTTTCCACCAGGTGCTTGTCTCTGAAGCACACTATTCCATGTTGTCGATGCTTCTTGATGTTAGCCTTGTAGAGATCGAGTGTAATCTTCTTTGGTTTTGTCTGGTTTGTCTTGAAGTACTGCATTTGATGTCGGTTGGTATCTTGTAGATCATCGGTTGGATATGCGCATCCGTTGGACAAATCATTGGCTTTTCCGTTGCCGTTGCTTTGGCGACTACTGCTATCAGTAGTATCACGATGATCCAGAATAGCCAGTTTTTCCACTTCTTGGACCTTGCCGTTGTCTTGCTGGCATTGGCTGCGATCGCCATTCGTTATCTTCCATGTCCGCATCATATTCTTTCGGTTGTTCCATTGGCTGATCAGGCGGAAGGCTTCTGATTCGCTTTGCTTTTTGGTTATTTCAGTATCTTCGTCTGCGGCTTCTTCCGATGTTTCCGTTGTTTCACTCCATTGCGTTTGGTATCTTTTCTCTGTCTTGTAGTCGACCGTTTGAATATAGGCTTCACCATTTCGTTTGTATCGGATCTCGTAGCATTCGTCGCTGTCGGAACTCGGCTTTTCTTTCACCTGTTCTTTTTCCATTTCTTCATCTTTCCATTGTATTTCGTAGCCTTGATCGCTGTCGGAACTTAGATTCTCCGCTCTCGGTTCTTCCTGCATTCCTCTTTCGGCTTGGTAGTCGTTCGTGTCATCACGCACCTCGCAGTCGTGGTCGTTGCCGTAACTTCTACATTCTTCTTCTTCTTTCATTTCTTTGTCTTTCATGCTCGTTTTGTCGTCATCCACTGTTGTCGATTCATAGTTGTTTTCTTCGCCGGTTTTCATCTTTTCTTCGTTGCCGATGTCGCTCTCCGCCTCCTCCCTTGTCTTGTGATTTACTTTCTTCCTGTTTTCTCTGCTGTCTCCGGTGGTCTCTTTTAATTTGATCATTTCGGTTTCATTCGTCTCTTCTGTGTTGTCAGTGTTGTCCTCGTGCGTCGTCTTCTTTTCGATCAAGCTGATGTCAAGTTCCGGGACTGTGAAGTCCATTTCCAAGTCGTCAATTGTGAACACTTGCTGTTCTTGCTGTTCATTTTCCGGTGTGTACGTGATGGCATTCGCGTATCGTGGCATTGCTTGCGTCGGCTGTCTTTGTGTGTATCTGACGTTGCGTGGCCTGTAGCCATTACTTCTGAAGCGGCCTTCGTTTCCGAAGCGGCCATCATTTCCGGAGCGGTCATTATTTCCGAAGCGTCTATCATTTCCGAAGCGTCTCATTCCTTGTTGTTGGCGATTTTGATAGTGCTGCCATGGTTTCTGCGGCTTCTGATTGTTGAATATCTGTCGCGGCTTGTCGTATCTTGTTGACCAATGAGGACAATTAATCTGATAATGTCCTTCTTGTCCGCAGTAGTAACATCTGGCTGAGGCTTGTTCATTTCGTCTTTTTTGTTCGGCGATAGCAGCTGTCTGGTGCTGCATTAACTTGTTTAGTTGCTGCGTCAGTTTCTGCACTTCATTGTTGCCTGTCGTCATTAATGGGGCACTGGCTTCCCACTGCATTCCGCAACGCAAAAGGTCTTCTTCGGTTTCGATATTTTCACGCAAAAGTCTATCCCGAAGTGACGGCTGTGCGTTGTTTATTACGTGCAGGATGAGGTTTTGTTCACGATCCATCAATCGTTGTCTTTCTCTGGCGGCCAATTCTGCCGCTCCCAGTGGTGGTTGGTCCGCAGCTTGCAGCGGTGGCTGATGCAGTGCCTTAATTATCTGGCGGATATCGTCCACAAAGGCGAGGAAGGATTCTGTTGCTTGCATCCTTCTGTTATGCAACTTGTGCAGCAGCACTGATCTGTTTGTGCCGCAACGGTTGAAATGCGCGCGCAGTTGAATGATTAGTGCTGGATAATTTTGCTGTGTTGCGCATCCAGCTTGCCGTAAATTTCTCGCGCAGTACCTTGGAGAAGAGGTGGCAGCAGCTGTGCCTTCTCTGGATTTTGTAGGTTGTATTCCCTACATACCAGGTCAAAATGGTCGACAAATGTGTTAAAATCTTTCTCCATCGAGAAAGTACCGACCGTTTCTTTGATGTCTCTGTGTACCGTTGGATTGCGCCGCGCCATGTTGTTGATAGGGTAGAACGGTAGTTCAAGATCTGGATCGATTTGTAACGGATCGTCCAGTGTGGTGTTTGCCTCGGAATAAACCTCGACTGTAACGAATTGCCTTGTGGTGTCGATTTGTTATTCGCTGGCCTCGGATGCGGTGTGGCTTGCTGCCACTGGTTGTCCTCAAATGAACTTGTTCTGTTCGCTTGCTGATTTCGCACTTATGCGGCGTCCCGCAAAGTGTATCTTCAAGTTGAAGTGGACTTGTCTTCTTGCTTTGCAAAGTCTTTCTTCTCTTCTTTGACTCTCTCTCTTTTGTCAATTAACTCTGCTCTCCACGAAGTTTCAATTAATTTCGGTTTTGTTTTAGTTTTTGTGCCGGCAAAATGTTTCAGTTATTTTTTGTTTGTTTTGCGTCGACGATTCTTTTTATTTTTGGTTTGTTTTCAGTGTACCGACGAAGTTAATTTCGGTTTTGTTTTAAACTCACACTTGCTCGAGCTCGTCAAAACAAAATTTTAACACGCGTGCTCAAACTGTACTCAAATTTGACAGGTGCTCAAACCTGTACACCAAATTTTACTCGAGTTTCAAAACGTAACGGACTTAAAAAGTGTTAACTCTAACACGTGCGCGCAAAATTAATGAAGTCGCTCTGTCGTCACTTTACAATAGCTTGGCCAGGCTATTGCTCAAGGTTTGAGTAGTGCCGAGAGGGCGAGATCACCAATTGATGTGTTCCTTATTACCCGACTTTCGATAATCAAGGAACAATCACTTCTAGCTCAACAGCTAGGCAACCCAGTAAGTCAAACGAAGGTATTCAATTACCTTTAATCCGGATTTGAATTTCTTGAGTAGTTCTCGCTAGGAACTTGTCAGTAGATCTCGTAGATCAGGCGCCTTGATTCTTCAGTTGCTCTGGTCCTGGTTCCTCTTGTACTTCCGATAAGTTCTTCCGGCCGGTATCTTCCGTCAGGACCAATCAGAGGCCTCGTAGCAACAATGGGTACCCTGCGCCAAACTGCGGTCTAAATTAAGCCTCCTTCTTCTAGCAGTGCCTCTATGCACTCTAGGTATAGCTCCGGAAACCACTGATAGTCCTCTAAGATCTATCAGGGGCAGTCCTTCTGGAGACTGCAACCAATGGAGTCTAAACAGACTCAAGAGTCTCAACAGACTCAATTAGACTCAAGTCTCAATAGACTTGAGCGAGACGTCTCTAACACAACGGGCGCAAATAAGGAAGGCTTACCGCAACAACTCGACCGAGTCTCGATTGACTTGGTAGATCAGGAAGTCCTCCTAAGGCTTCCTCTTCGGAGCGCTCCTCTTCCGTGGGGAGAATGGCTCCGGTACCGCTTCAGATCGCTTGTATTTATAGACAAGTTTTTGATCCAAAATAGTATCATGACAATTCACGTGTTGCGCTAAAAGGGGAAAATGGCTCATGGCGTATTATTCTGGTAACATCTTTTTCTGGTAGCGTGATTCATTCAAAGCTTAGGCGCACATGCGTGTACTTACTTACTTATAGTAGTATTATACGATTATCTTATTTTTTCCTTTTTTAACGGGAGGTAGAACACTCTACACACGCTACCGAAGTCGGCATGGTCGACCATCTGTGTCGATTTCATCGGGCCCGTCAACGGTCGGCATTTCCTCATGATACTAGCACTCGCGCTACCCCATCATAGTAGCAATGAAGTCGCTTACAGCTGAAGGCACGATCAAGCAGCTGAAGCAGATAAACAGATCTTCGCTATGTTCGGGATTCCAAAGCAAATCATGACCGGCAGCGGTCGGCCATTTTATTCAAAAGTATTCATTCAATTCGTCACGAGTCAGCGGATCGGTCACGAGCGGATCAAGCTGCATCCAGAGGCCCAGCGCATCGTGGAGGGCATGAAGCGGCTCCTAAACAATCTGCTCCGCTCCTTCAGCGCTCAAGGAGCCGCCTGGAGTGTTGCGCTGCGAGACTGGCTCGCCGCGTACCGCAGCAACCCAAACATCGACACGGGAGCCGCGCCAGCTAATCTGCTGTTCATCACCGATCGTACGCTGTGTTCATTCAGCATTGGACTAATGATAAACTTTTAATTTATTTTGGGCTAATGCGAGCCTTCTTTAAGTGCCGCTTTCATTCCTTTTAATTTCTTTCGAAAATTCTTGCAGGGGAAGATGTACTCTATTCTACCTAGCGCCCAGCGCCCAGCGTCTATTTATAATGTACATCAAACTACATTCACAATACCTAAGTGCACGTTGATCTCTGAGCGAACCCTTAGATCTCAAATATATAAATCGCAATCGATGCCCAAGTGGAGGCTAACTTCGTATTCAGCAAATTCTACTCGATTACTACAGTCACTGCGACTGTTACCTTCTATGTGGGTGTCATGATTGCTGTGTCACTGTCACTGCGTCACAGTCAGTGCGTCTCTTTTACTGTGTCACGGTTACAGTGCGAAGATCACTGTGTCACACTGTGAATGTGAAAGGCCTAGGGGTTAGAGCGTCGGAGTCACGACTGAATGGTCGGGGGTTCGATTCTCGACACATTGGGAACAATTTGTGTCCTTGAGCAAAACACTTAACTCTGTGTTGCTTCAAATTACTCAGCTGTAAAATGGGTGCCAGCATTAGCTGGGGTAATTCAGGTTGTGTGGCGACCCCCCAGTCTTTGGACTGAACAGCCGTACGCAGCCTTCAGATGCGCCGCGCAATAGTTGCGGCTGAGCTGTCGGTTGCACATCTGCCAATTAGCTGTTTTTTTAAGAAACCTGTGCCACGATCAATGTCATAACATTCTTTCATTCTTCCTGCAGTCGTCAGTCTGCAGATCTCTGATGACACAGGTGGTCAATCTTCAAAATGAAACTAGGCACAGTCAGAGGACGCTCGCACCCCACCCCATTTCATCAGCGTAAATTGAACACAATAATTAGCGAGAAAGAAGGCAATCCCAGCTCTATAAAAGGAATTCAACACGGGTGTCCCACTGGGTTACAGTTGTTCGCAGTCGAATCAGCCGCCATGTCGGAGATCCGGAAGATTACCCGCGCCTTCGTCAGCCAGACGACCATCCACGGCGTGCGCCGGCTGAACGATGGCCCACTGATATATCGGCTCGCGTGGGTGCTGCTAGTTTTTGGCACCTTTGTCGGGTTCCTAATACACCTGGGCCAGCTCCTGACTCGCTACGCTGAGTACCCGGTCAACACGGAGAACTACGAGGGCGTGAACGACTTCCAATTCCCGTCGGTGACCATTTGCCCCAATGACTACATCCACTATGACTACCGGTTCAACCCCATTCCAGGGCCGGGCGAAGACAGGCGCTCTCTCTACGACATGGTGTACGACCTGGCGCGAGTCTGGTACCGCATCAAGTACGGTACAACGACACAAACATCCCCGTCTATCCCTACAGCGAGTACGACGATGGCAAATACTCGCTGAAGCAGGTGGCCTACAGGTCGCAGCAATTTCAAACCCTGAAGGACACGGTAGTGTACTGCCGGTTCAACTCCCGCGAGTGCTCCTACGACGATTTCCGGGTCTACAAAGACCCCATCAGGTTTCTCTGCTTTACCTTCACGCCCAAAAATCGTGACGGCCTGCAAATTGGCGAGGGCAACGGACTGTTCCTCATCCTATACTCCAACTCCAACAGCTTCCTCACCGAGGAGGAGGAGGTCAACCACATCCCGGGATTTTCAGTGTCACTGCACGAGCCGAGTGAGTTCGAATCGGGTTTCGACTTTAGAATCTTATACTTTACACGAAAGCTGTTTACGAGTTACAGGTACCCACTCTAACTTTTTGAAACTTCAAGTCCAAAGAACTCGCTAAAAAATTGTTTCCGCACGCAAATAGATTTAATTGTCTGAGTGAAGCCGAGGCACTCAATGATATTGAGAAAAACCTTGAGCAAAATGCAAAACGTCATTAGCTTAAGTTAACGTAAAACTGCTTATGTTTTCAAAGGTCGCTTCCATCGCCATTATGAAGCCTTCCATTTTCTAATTCATTGAACGTTCTGCATTTTCCAAGCTTCACTCCATCCGCCTCACCCGCCTCCACCGGCAGATGCGAATCCCTTCACTGCCACGGCCATTGCGGTGCCGCTTCAGCAGCGACTGAGCGTCGACGTCAGCCAGAAGATCGAGACAAAGCTTGACCGCGACGCCTACGAGTGCAGCGAGGACCTGGGCATAGTTGACTACGTCAGCGACTACAGCCGCTCAAACAGCAACCCTGAGCTCGTGTCCTTCCGCGCCAAGCAGCAGGACTGCCAGCTGCGCCGCCAGCAGCTGCAGTTTCTACACGAATGCGGCTGCCTGGCGGAGCACCTGCCCATCCCGTCGGACCTCATGCCGGCCGCCCGGCCCTGCCACGAGATGTGGGAGCCGATGTTCTTCATTGACATCCGGCCGCCAACCAACACCTCGGCCAGCATGACCATCAAGAACGGAAGCACTGTGCAGAGCTTCGAGGAATTTTACCAGGCAAACTTGGCCCGCTGGGAGCAGCTGCGTCGAGCTGCCCTCTGTTTTGACAGAGTTGAGAGTCTCCAGAGAGGCCGCACCGTAGCGGACGACTGCAACCGGCTGTGCCGGCGCCCCGAGTTTCCCGCGTCCGTGATGGCCACTCGCTGGCCGATGGACTCGGCGGCAGGCTACTCAGTGACAGCATTTCAGAGTTCAATGGACATGTTTCTGAGCAGGGCGATAGCCAAGGCTGAGTCCGTTGATAATGCCACTCTGGCCAGCCTGCGTGCGGCGATGAATCGGCCAGTGCCGGAGAAGTTTCAGTACTTCAGCCTGCTGGATTTGCACATTTCCGCCTCTGGAGCGTACCACTACATTGAGGACTGGGTCTACCCCCTGCGGAACTTGCTGTCTGACCTCGGCGGCATCCTGGGTGAGCTGGGTCCTCATTCTGTCATGGTGGATCGTTGGTACCAATGCTCATAGGTTTACTGCACTGTTTTTTACTGAACAGTTTGTTAATAGGCAGAAAACTGATTCAAACTTTGTACAGGACTCTGGATCGGTGCCAGCATCATCACCATGATTGAGCTGCTGGAGCTGCTGCTGCGCATCGGGTTCTCATTTTCCAGGTGCCTGCGGCCAACCAGCAAGGAGGAGACATCGGCTGGGACCGACAAGAGGACCGTCTCTGACTCGCCAGCCTGAAACCTGAAATCCGCTTCGTCTCTCTGACCTGTGTGCAGCAGTCTCACCTGTATACAGGCATATCTTACCTGTGCACAGACCAATCTATCCTGTGTGCAGCAGTCTCACCAGTATACAGGCATATCCTACCTGCGCATAAACCAATCCCCCTTGCAAAGACCAATCCCACCTGTTCACAAACCAATCCCACCTGTGCACAGACCAATCCCAACTGTACACAGACCAATATTACCAGTGTGCAGAACTGTCTCACCCATCCATCACCGTATGCGTCACCCAACAAATATTTATTATGGTCTAGAAGCATACTTATGTATTTTAACTGGAAGTTCTTGATCCCAGGAGGTACGAGTACTATTGAAACTCCATGGACCCAATCAATATAAAATTTCTAATTACACTCCTATTTGGATTGGCTAAAGAAGCTACTTCGTGAAATTTCCTACCCTACTGACAGTACCAGTAGGAGTATTCGAGCTTGTCTCGTAATATTGTTGCATGCAGTAAAAACTGCCGACAAGAATGCTGCTTGAATTTGATCGAAACTGGAAACTCCACTCTGCACTTTTTGGGATTCCAACCTCTATTCATACTTTCACTCACCCAGTCTAAATTAACTTCTTCTAATTAACCATGTTTTCATGTGCGCCCAGACAAACATGTCTAAGTTTGATTTGATTGCTTCTAGCAGAGAGAGAACGACAGAAAAGTTTAATTCCGGCTAAGGCTCGAAAATTCCAGCCATAGCAACAGAATATGCATGCATGCCATTTTTCTGCTGCGAGTACTTGCAGTGTTTTCTGTTTCCTGAGATTCTACTAGTGAGATTTTTCACAGGAGGAATATCCAGCCGTTTTCATTTCTGGTTTTTACCTGAGGCTTTTGAAAAAGTAGCCAAGGATGTTTTCAAGAGCCACGATGACAGCTGTGCAGTCACTCCTGCTGGCCGTAGCGATCGACATCGCATGCGATGACTTGAAAACAGCGGTAGCTGATGCTCAGCCCCAAGATCACCAGCCCAGGGGTTGCGAGTCGCGACAGACGGGCTGGTAGACACGCCGCGGACAACCTCTGAGACTGGGAAACAGAGTAGTTCAGATTTTCTTACTGTCGTATGCAAAGCGTCGAGGTGATGACCGAATGCTTGAGAGACTATTTGAGTAATTCTAGCAGTTGCGACTTGCCCACTGTCGAGGATTAATCAGAGAAATTGGACAGGGTGTTCATGGTCACTTGGTGCCACCTGTTGAAGGTCCAGGAGCTCCACCTGACTGAAGGCCTGGGGCCACCAAAGTTATTGATGATGCAGACACATGTGGTTGACGTACTGCTGAAATATGAAGGACTGACAAGGCCTCACTGGTGCATAAGAGTGTACTGAATTCATTTGCGCTTGTGTAAAAAAACCGAACTTCTGGCAGAATCGTTGAATATCTCGACTTTGTTGAAGGCTGGCGACTTGATTATCATTTGATAAGGTGCATAACAGAAGGTTAGGCCAGTTTGCAAGTTTGTGAGTCTGCGTTGTGCTCCGTTCCGGTGTAGAAAGCAATTGTCAGTGGGGGGTCACTGGTTAGTGGTCCCTGGTCCCTGGTTAGTTGTCCTTGGTTAGTGGTCTCTGGATGGTGGTCCCTGATTATTGATCACTAGTTAGTGGTCCCTGGTCCCTGGTCCCTGGTTAATGATCACTGGTTAATGGCCCCTGGTTATTTGTCACTGATTGGTGGTCCCTGCTGTTTAGTTGTCCTTGGTTAGTGGTCTCTGGTTAGTGGTCCCGATTAGTGGTCCCTGTTATTGGTTTCTGGTTAGTGGTCCCTGATCCTTGGTTAGTTGTCCTTTTTAGTGGTCCTTTTTGATATTGGTCACTGGTTAGTGGTCCCTGGTTAGTGGTCCTCGGTAGGTAATTCAGGTACTATCAGTAAATCAAAAAGTAATCAAAGTTTGATCTCTATTTGCATGAGTTAAAATGCACACACAGACCTCGCTCTGCAAGCACATTACTCGGTTGATACTGCTTTCTACCCACAGAGGCCACCTTTGATTAGTTTTCGTGCTCAGTGTGCGGCCCTGAAGCCCCGGCTCTGAATAAATGTTGGGCCAAGCAATTAAAAAATTGCTGAATTGCAACTTCGTTTTGTTGGCGATTTGGCAAGATTAAAGATCATTCATTGAAAATTAACAAGATGGAGAATTTTGGCTGCCTTAGAATGAGTCGTCATTGTGAACGAGTTCTAGCTTTTCTGTTCGAGAGTTTCTCCCATGTATTTTTCTCCCGTTTCTGTGTGCTAAAAAAGGTGAATTTCGAAATCCTTAAATGGACAGACAAGAGTTCTTGAATGGTAGAGTGAAAGACCGCTTCAATGTTGCTCTCAAATATTAATTTTACACTGATAAAGGTTAGAAAAAAGGCGATAAAGAACTGACAGAAACTTCTAGGAAGAGTTCAGCCAGCTTTAAACTGACTCCTTGTCACTCCATAGAAGGCTTGCCTTGGAACTCCCTGGCACAGAAAAGATAACTAACAGTAAAGGTTGTAAGGGAAGGCAGCTATTACTGCTGCCAACGACCTCAGTTTGAACCCTAAATACACAATGTGCATTCCCGCCCTTCTTACCCATGCTCTCAGCCAATGGCGGACAGGTTTTAGAGAACGCTCTGTCGATTAGGCTGCATAATACTGTCCACTCGTCCTTTTATCGCTGGGTCTGCCCCAGCCAGAACCGGGCGACGCCGCCCTCACCCAGCGTACACGCGTCGTGGCAGTGCAGGATCGGGAGACACCCCGACCCAACCTCTCACATTTTTCTACACCTCGTCTCTCGACCATCGACAAATATAAAAGCAGGATTTTCATACCTAGCAGCTGGGAAGGCTTTTGTATAGACTGATTAACTTGTGCCGCGACTTACAAGTCTCCTCTTACTCATTCGGATCGAAAGCGAAGCTTCGGTCGTTTCACTTGATGAGGTAGGAGCCAGGACAGTCATAATCTTGCTGTAGCGTTTAGCCATTATTAGTGTCTATCCTATCGTTGAAAAAAACAGAAATTATTTACTAATACCTTTTCGTACAGTTTTCTGCGAGGACGATTGGAACGTTGCAGAATGGCTCTATTTGTTCCCAACCCAACCAAATGTAGCCACGGAACAACAGTGAATTCACATTTGCACAACAGAAAATCTTAGTCAAAACAACATTTTGTACTCTAAAACAGCAACACAACACAATATTAGTAATAGCTGGAAGCCGCAACTTTTACTACTTCAAGTAGGAAGCGAAACTTATAAAGGTCAAAAAATGAAATTTTTAATGGTTACTTGGCGAATAATTAACAACCTGCCCCATCAATTCAAATTTCAGTCCGACTTCAAATCAAGCTAAACATGAACGATTCAGTCATCAGCCGGGCTGTCACCGAAAACGATGGATCGGCGCTACCGTCGGGAAACGCCCTGGACGTTCGCATCGACAAGTCAACAACGTCGCACCTGAGCCAAATATCATCCGGAATCTACAGCATGGAATCCGGGAGCGACGATGGCGTATGCGATAGCCTCAGTCGTGCATTCCGAGAAATCGGACTCAAAGAGGTCGGTACGAATCGTGAGCTATCCGCTTCCGACACCGCGGCTCAAGTCGACGGCTGGGTGCAGCGGAGCTGCGATCAGACAGCCAGCGAAAAGGAAACGGACGTGGATCCGTTCGAGGATGACGTCACGGAAGCCGCAGATACGGACCAGGTGGAAGTATTGGACGAGGATGACGTCACGGAAGCCGCAGATACGGACCAGGTCGAAGTATTGGATGATGACGAAGAGACCTGGACATCGCGGGTGGCCGTCAAGCGGTGCTCTTCGCTGAAGAGCAGCTGCTCGACTGACAGCGACAGTAGCCGACGCACCAAAAAGGCCGTGCGATTCGCCGACTCACTCGGCTTGGATCTCATCAAGGTGCGCCACGTATTCAAGTTCGACGCACCGACTGAGACGGAGCCGACTCTTCGGCAACTTGGACGCAGGCGAGACTCTTTGGCTCCCGCATCTGCTGATCGGTCTCGGCGGCGCCTCTTAGTCAGTCCGTGCTTTCCTCAACCGGGAGGCTGCGCCGGCTTCATCTCGCGAGTCATGTCTCAGAAGATAATGCTCGAGAGGGCGTCGTTCGATCAGAGCAGCCGCGTTCTGTCCGGCCACATCCGGGTGTGCAACCTGCACTTCGAGAAGCGAGTAACTGTTCGAGTCACATTCGACGGCTGGCACAGCTGCAGCGAGGTCCCGGCGGTCTACGAGGCATCGGACACAGCCGCCGACATGACTGACAGGTTCGCTTTCCGGATCCCGATGCCGCCCGGCTTCGGCACAGGGGCGGGCGATCGAGCGGCGCTCTGCGTTCGCTACGACACCTTGGGGCAGACGTTCTGGGACAGCAACTATGGGGAGAACTACACGTTCGACTGCCTGCCACTCGGATGGGAGGACTCAGACGAGTCATTAGCAAGCTTTTCGTAGATCTGATATGCATCGTCGTTGTCAGTCATTTTTTATTTTTGATATCGAGATTTCTCTTGCGTTGGCAGTTTGTTTTTCTTACTGCTCAAGTATTGTTTTTAGATAGCAGATTTGCGATTTTTAGGTGGGAGCCGATGAATTTCGAAGTTTTTTGTGTTTTAAAAATCCATTTTGAACTGCATATTTTTACAACTTCTTTCAAATCTAATTTGTGGAAAGAGCATCTTTAGTCTTTGCGTTAGGTTTCTTGAGCAGCCGGTGTTTCTCTGTTGTCTGTACCTAAACAGTGGATTTTCAAAGTTTCCGTTCGCTGTAGTAGTTTGAGTTCAATTAGTATTCTCGGCAGCACTTCTGCGTTAAGATTTTCTTCATCTGCATGCAGCGTTGCTTCATGGCGTACCGACCGCATGCTACCTTAGTGCGTCCAAAAAGTTCTTAGACACCCTTCCTATCTCTGTATCTGTTCAAGCGATTTTTTATAAAAAATTACACAAACATGGACCTATATGTAATGAATTCAGTGCTAACATTTCAGCTTGATCGGGTTGACAGAGCGAAAGCGGTCGATCATTTGCTGAGGAACCTATGAAATTAGCAATACGATTTTTGAAGAGCATCGAACCTGGACTCCAGTGGTGACATTGCAGCTCATTTTTTAGAAAAATTAATCAGCAAAAATATCACTGCTTTCGCTGAGTATTGATTACTACCTTAACTGATTTAATACTAATGCCAGCTGTGAGGGTTTAGCCAGAGATTAAAGAGCAAAAAAGAACAAAGCAGTAAGCAGCATAGCCAGAGTGCACAGAGATTCAGATGCTGAGACGCGGAACCAGCCTCAGGTGGAAAGGAGCAGAAGAATTGCCTATACGAAGTCTGCTTGCAACAAAGGGCGGCAATTTCAGCTCTGGGAGACGAGTTCAATCTGAGCAGATTCAGCACACAGGATGAGTCCAAGAGGCCAGCGGTTTGCCAGCTTCCCCCGAGCTGCAAGCGGCTGCTGAGGGGCTGATCAGAACGACACCTAGGGATATGTGGTCGGCGTGGATTGAGGATGAGTTGCCGATGCGATATGACAAGTGCATTCGACGGAATGAAGATTCTTCTGAAGATTTTCACGATTGGTGATCTGTTTTTGAAGTTCTGGAACTTGTCAGTTTGAACTGTTTGCTCGTTAACTTTTACATTTTGTTGAGTTTAAAATCGTATTGCTAATTTCGTAGGTTCCTCAGTAAATAATCGATTGCTTTCGCTCTGTCAACCCGATTAAGCTGAAACTTTAGCACTGAATTCAAAACATATTGGCCCATGTTTGTGTAACTTTTTATATAAATCGATTGAACAGATGCAGAGATAGGAGGCATGTCTGGGAACTTTTTGGACGCACTAAGGTAGTTGGGCGAATATTCTAATTGGACCACAGCTGCAGATTTTGATTCAGTGCTGGTTCTTTCAAGAAGGGCCTCTTAGCATGAGGGTACTGTAGTTTGCTTTTCTTAGAAATTTCACCCGTCATGTACACGAACTAAAGTATAGGTATCTTTGAACAGAATTCGAATATGGCGAGATTTAAGGCTAACAGTCTATTTTACTACAATATTTTTTTTATTCTGTGCGATGTCACACGAGTACGAAGTTAACTTGAAGCGAATCAATACAAAGTTCTACTATTTTATTTGAATCATAACTAATTTCATTTTCAAATCTAAATAAAAAGGTAGCACTGTAAAAACTGTTAGTCATTTAACCACAGGGAAAATGATAATGGCACCTCAACTAACCTTAATTGGGCCTACTGCAGGTGAAGGCCGTCTAAAGTGACTTCATTTACAAAGCAATAGATACGCTCGTAATATATGTATTGATTTTTCCCAGCCCTGGCATCGAACTTTATTTATTCAAGAATTCTTGCAAAATTGCCATGAGGTTCAACATTGATTTTTTAATTTTTAAAAAGTGTTTTAAAAGCTTTCGCAGTTGCTCGTACATTTCGGTCTTCTATCTAATGGCTAATCCCGAGTTCCAGGATTGAAAAGGTTTCGAGTGCATAAATTTATTAATATACTGGTACTTCATCATTCTTTACCGTCATTAAGAGAGAGGTGAGGATACCAGATTAACCAATGTTTGCATATAAAACTATTAGCAAAAACTAAAAACAGTCTTCTAGTAATCTTCTAGACTTACCACCCAGGGTCTGTTTACGTCTGATCTCGTTTTATATACGATACTTCATCAAGTCAGCCAGTTAATTGAATTCCCGTGTCAAACCGTGGGCCATCATTCCGGAATGCTTTCAGTCCTGGCACAGATGCTCTGGTTGCGAACTCTAGCATTAGCAAGCAACGGCATCGACAGTACGAGCGTACAAACCCGATGATGTACTTTAGAAAGCTGAAGTCTGACGCGAATCTCACGCTAAAGACCATCGATAGGCACCTTGCTTCAGAAATTAAGAACTTTGAGATTCGAAATTTGAGAACTTCAGAACTTTGACAACTTTACTGCTGAGACTTTTGATTGAGTAATTAATATCTATACTCACTGATCCAGCTATAGCACACTGAGCCATCACTTTGAACCGCCGGCAAAGAGAAAATTCTCGTGAGCCCTGTGGTAAGTCCAAGCTCAGGCCCAACTAACACTATCTGTTCGATAGCAACAAATGTTTTTCAAAAAGTTTTTTTTAAATTGATTTTTTGTTCAAGCGAGTCTCAGGTAGACGAAGACGTCCAGGACCATCCATGCCCTTTGACAATTCAAAAGAACTTCAGAGAGACCAGCTGGGAAACTGCTACATTAAAGTGCAGAACATCAAAGTATTCAGCAGTCACTGTAGCATATTTATAGACAATCACTCAACGGCTACAGAAACGAGTCTCTGCTTCCTGTCTGGATAATGTATGCGAGAATTTAGTCAGACAGCAATTTCGTCTCGTGTCTCGCTTGTTCGGCCGGTTCCAAACGGTATTCAATAAAACTTTGTCAACAAGGCATCCAAGACTTCAATGCCGCGCAAAATGATTTGCAGAAGTCTCATCCAGCTGCAACCCATTTTGCGGCAAAAAAGCCTTTGATAAAGGTTCGACTCAGAGAAGAGAAGCTCAAGTTTTTCCAGTACAGGTTTTCTAGTAAGTTTTGCAGTAAGTTTTGTAGTAAGTTTTGTAGTAAGTTCTGTAGTAAGTTTTCAAGTAAGTTTTCTAGTAAGTTTTCTAGTAAGTTTTCTAGTAAGTTTTCTAGTAAGTTTTCTAGTAAGTTCTGTAGTAAGTTCTGTATTAAGTTCTGTATTAAGTTCTGTAAGCTTCTCAAAGCTTAGTTTTCAAGTAAGTTTTTTAGTAAGTTCTGTAGTAAGTTTTGTAGTAAGTTTTGTAGTACGTTTTGTCGTAAGATTTCTAATAACTTATAGTAAATTTTTTAGTAAATTTTCTGGTAAACGCACCGAGATCTCGGAACTCGGATGTAGTCACTATGCAATTTACTTAGTTCTCATCTCGATGCTTTCGAGTGAATTCTACTATAACGCTATAATAAAAAGAAACTTTTGTAGCACAAGTTCTCCTTTCTAGTTTCTCCTTCTAAAAGTATTCGCGAGAGTCCTCTGTTCTAATAGGATAGAGATATTGTCAGATACGCTGTGCTATTTTATTGCAAATAAGGTCACAGCTACAAGTGATCGAAGACCGTTGCAGACTTCTCAGTTTTTTTTCGATACTCTGTCCTTGCAAGCAGTTCAATTGCCGCGCACCATGCTACCTAGTTACAAAAATGGGTTTGGTAAGCAGCCCGTAGCTTATAACGGATGACGTAATTATCATAGCCACCCCCTTACCTTCAGGCCAGTCTTGATGGGGGTCCCCGCTGTTTTCAATGCATCCTGACAGATAATAATTGAAGTTCAATCTGTAAACAAGTGCCCTGACATTGCCGCGTATGCATTTCCGATCTACAGTAAATATAGAAATTGAAAAGGGCATGGTGAACTTTAAAACCACAGCTACTGATAAAATAGGCGCTGCTTTCGAAAACCGGAAAAAAGGATTATGAAATAAAGTCCTGGGACATTCAAAATCGTTAGGCTTGAGAGAAGCCTCATTGCTGTCCATGCCATGGTCAAGCGAAAAGTCACAAAAGTAACAAAAGCGATTCGTCACAGCGAAAAGTACATGAAATAAATTCGTCACGTGATGACATTGGCTGCAACATTTTTTCACAAAAAGCGTGACTGTTTCTATGCTTATCAGTGAGTTGTGAGCATTTGCAAAGTTACGAAGCGAGAATCTACTAATTAATTAATCTCTTCTTGCAAAATTTACATTCACCCACATCTAGAGAGTATAAATTCTTCCGAGTCTTCAAACTACTTCTTAAGCTAAATCTAGTTAAAACCAAGTTTGCCAACTAACACTCATCCGGCAGACTCATCTCAAGAAAGTGAAAGCCAAATCAAAGCCAAAGAAAGTCAAAGAAATCTTGTGCGTATTGTGAGCCTGCTCAGGTTAATGGGACAGAACTGCCTTGCCAGCAGGCTAATTGACCGTTTCACCGAAGGCAGGATTCCCGCAACCAATGGGCATTAGGAAATTATTAGTAACACAGGCAGCTACCAGAAATTCTGTTTTCTATGCCCTATTCGACCTTTCGTGTCAAATTTCAGACGAGTCACCGTGACAGAAGCCGCTCCGACATGGCAAGTGGTAAACAACTTGCGCAGACAAGTGCGCAGATAGCAGCTAAGGAGAAAAGGGGGGGGCAGCAGTGGAGACATTCAAGTGTCAGTGATTCTACGATAGCACGGCGACTGTGTGGGTTTGTTTGGCCCAAAAACCTCTATATGAACCCTGAGAATCAAAGTGTAATGTGCGGCGTCTGTCTGACCTTCTACCCAGCCGGCCTGCCAGCTAATAGTAAACAGCAGAGGTTGGTCAGGTCAAGTGGGCAGTGTACGAGTATACATGGGGCAGCTGACATTCTTGCCTACCCTGCCTTCAATCAAAGCCACTCTGAATACCAAAGGGTGTTCATTCACAAGTACGCGCGCCCGGCTGTACAGGAGCGCAAAGAATCCAGGCATTCCCGATTTCTCTTCCCCTAGGATTTTTCTCTCCCCGACCGGCTAAAACTGCCTCTCCTCCATTGGGTAAGGCAGAGCTGATTTACAGCAGTAGTGTGGAAGTGTGCGAGGGTCTGCACGTTTAATATCCCGGTAGCAATTAACTTTTTTTCTACGGATAAGCAGGTGGATCTTCACTTATTGAGGCAAGTTGGTGAGTAACTTCGAGCTGATATGTGCACCCAGCTCAAGATTTTTAATTTTATCCCTCGAAAACAGATGCAGTTTTATTAGCATTGTTACCAATTCTCTGAAAATTGCGGTAGCTGAAGTCCAGGAAGGGTCAGTGACTTCTTCTGACAGATCCATTATTTATAAAAAAATGATTGACCTGATTAAAGGTACCGACAATAGACAATTCAATATTATGAAAAGCTGTTGCTTTAAGCTGTAAGCAAAGGTGGATTGTTTATTATATTCGAATTTCAGTCCGACTCTGAAAAATGCAACCGGTCATGAACGATTCAGTCGCCACCGAAAACGATGGATGGACGATGCCGCCGGGAAACACCCTGGACGTTCGCATCGACAAGTCAACAACGTCGCACATGAGTCAAATATCATCCGGAATCTACAGCATGGAATCTGGGAGCGACGATGGCGTATGCGATAGCCTCAGTCGTGCATTTCGAGAAATCGGACTCAAAGAGGTCGGTACGAATCGCGAGCTATCCGCTTCCGACACCGCGGCTCAAGTCGACGGCTGGGTGCAGCGGAGCTGCGATCAGACAGCCAGCGAAGAGGAAACCGACGTCGATCCGTTCGAGGATGACGTCACAGAAGCCGCAGATACGGACCAGGTGGAAGTATTGGACGAGGATGACGTCACGGAAGCCGCAGATACGGACCAGGTCGAAGTATTGGATGAGGACGAAGAGACCTGGACATCGCGGGTGGCCGTCAAGCGGTGCTCTTCGCTGAGGAGCAGCTGCTCGACTGACAGCGACAGTAGCCGACGCACCAAAAAGGCCGTGCGATTCGCCGACTCGCTCGGCTTGGATCTCATCAAGGTGCACCACGTATTTAACTTCGACGCACCGACTGAGACGGAGCCGACTCTTCGGCGACTTGGACGCAGGCGAGACTCTTTGGCTCCCGCATCTGCTGGTCGGTCTCGGCGGCGCCTCTTAGTCAGTCCGTGCTTTCCTCAGCCGGGAGGCTGCGCCGGCTTCATCTCACGAGTCATGTCTCAGAAGATAATGCTCGAGAGGGCGTCGTTCGATCAGAGCAGCCGCGTTCTGTCCGGCCACATCCGGGTGTGCAACCTGCACTTCGAGAAGCGAGTAACTGTTCGAGTCACACTCGACGGCTGGCACAGCTGCAGCGAGGTCCCGGCGGTCTACGAGGCATCGGACACAGCCGCCGACATGACTGACAGGTTTGCTTTCCGGATCCCGATGCCGCCCGGCTTCGGCACAGGGGCGGGCGATCGAGCGGCGCTCTGCGTTCGCTACGACACCTTGGGGCAGACGTTCTGGGACAGCAACTATGGGGAGAACTACACGTTCGACTGCCTGCCACTCGGATGGGAGGACTCAGACGAGTCATTAGCAAGCTTTTCGTAGATCTGATATGCATCGTTGTTGAGAGTGTCTTTGCAGTTTCATTTGGTTTCTCTCGCATTATGTTCATTTTTCGCATGATATTGAGCAGTTTTTTTATCTAAAAAATATATTTTTTGTATAAATAATTTGTAAACAATTCTCTATACGAGTCTTCTGAATGGCTTATCTTGAGGATTGTACATTCATGTTGAATAGTCATTTTTTGTTATGTTATACATGTTTCATGTACTCGCAATTCCAGAGTTGATCCTCATTTGATATGTACAATCGCAGTCACAATTGTACCAAATTAGTCCTCCGAATGAATTTTCGGCGCGAGAACTCGCTTGGCAGCAACAACCTCATCTGTGTGACAATTAATGTCACAGGGGTCAATTTTGTATAGTTCAGCATTGTTCATTGATTTTGTTTCGTGACACTCGTCCCAAAAAACTCGAATTTTTCATTCAAGCGAAAAAGGCCTGTTAGCATGAGGCACAAAGATTTAAGTTTTTTTTCATTCAGTCTTGTCACGTGACTTTTTCTTTCCCAAATTCACCTGTCATGTGCAAGCATACCCGAGCGTGCACAAGTAATAAATAATATTTCCAGATAGAACTTTACAGCATTGTGCATATTTTAATGAGATATGATATTTTTTACTCGACTGTGAAATACACTGGAGCACAATATTAGAAAAAGAAAATTTTCGCCGAATAGAACCGCTCAAAATTGGATCCGATGAAGCTTTGCAATTCCCGAAGCAGTTCGACAAGCAGTGAATTTTCTGAAGCGTCTGAGACGGTCTGATTACATACCTACTCTGTCCTGCATAAACAGCCTGTTTAATTAGCTTTCACCTTTGAAACTACAGAAATCGACTTGGAATGGCTCCAGATCTGTGATAGATATCACTTATTGTGAGTTCCAGTCATGGCTAAAAAAAATGGCGAGATCTGCCTTCTCGAATAGCGAGATCGCCTTTGTGGGAGTTACAAACCAGGCGTGCATTCGAAATCTCAAGTCGGAGAAATTCTCTATTTTTTTCGACAAGGGACCATGTAAGAATATTCTTTGAAGAGAATAATGCAGAGAAATATTTTCTGCTGTACAATTAGCAACTCCGATTGAGCGCCAACGACACTAAGACGACTAGGCCTGAAGAAATCCAACATTCCCATATCTCACGTCCCGATTGGGAGCAGAATTTTAACTAGATAATGCGCCCGTTTGATAGCAGAAAAATATCTCTTCTCTCTATTTTTGTGTCCGAGTCTGTCTGATCTCAGGTGCGCGAAGACGCCCAGGACCATCCGGTGCTCTTTGACTATTCGAGGGAACTTCAAAGGAAAGAAAGTTAAGAAAACCATCAAAGTATTGATATTTGAGACGTTTTCTATTTTCAATTTAGCAGTCGCCGTAGCACCTGTAAAAATAATTGCTCAACGGCCACAGAAGCGAGTCTCAGCGTATCTGCCTGGACAGATGGTATGCAAGAATTTAGATAGAAAGCGTTTTCTGTCTTGCTTGTTCCGCCGGTGTCAAACGGTATTCCATAAGATTTCGTCAGTGAGACATCCAAATCTTCGAATAGTGTTCCCATCGTCTCTGCCTGTGGAACATGCCAGTTAAGTATCTCTACATTTATATTTCAATGGGCAGATGCGACATCAGGGCAGGCACCATCCGGTTGGAAGCCTGGCTTGGAAAGAGAGAGTCTTGCCGAAGTCTTGGCTGAGCCACCTGCTGCTGTTGGCTGCAGGTTGCCAACAGGCAGTTTTGGTGAAGTAGTGCCTGTGTGCAGTTCATGGTGCACAAATCTGGCCATTGACTTACTTCAGAGAGAGAAAGCTCTGCGCTACAAATTCACTGCAACCAGAGAAGAACTAGGTTAACGTGTAGACTCGGAGAAAATTATTGAGTGACCATGCAGTTTACTCGTATTCGCTGAGATCCTCGATGCTGTCGAGTGAAAGGTCTGTATCATACAATTAAAAGAATCTTTTGAAGCGCAAGTTTTCTTCTCCTAAAAGTATTCGTTCATGAAAGTCCTCTGTTACTATAGAGAATATTGATATTATCAGTATTGTGGCAAAGTTTCGCGTCTGATGAAAAGCAAAATTAAGAACGTGAGTGCTATCATTTTTTGTTATGCTGCATGTTTCGCCTCGCGTCAGGCATCGTCAGGCTCCTGACGAGATAAGATATTATCAGATACGCTGTGCTATTTTATTGTAAATAAGGTCACAGCTACGAGTGAAGAACAGCGCAGACTTTTCAGTTCTTACGATTCTCTGTCCCTGCAAACAGATCAATGCGAGCGCTTTGAGATACCGCTGCTATGTAACCTAGTCGCAGAAATGCATAGATAGGCAGCTATAGTGTTGACGGCAGTTGGAAATTTGCATGGAACACATGGCTCACCGGGCTCTGTACCGTCTGACCTCGCGGTGCAGTGGTAAACAGAAACACCCACTTACTCCTCTTTCTGAAAATACCAGCCAATAGCAAAAGCTTGTGCAATAGAAACTACGTACATGTAAAAATAGTTTCCGACATTGGTGCGTTACTTTCTACTGGCTAGAGATAAATAATGGCAGAAAGAACTTTTATCCACTGGAAAAATAGCATGCTGCACAACACCCAGATGTTACAATTTCCGCGGCTGCTAAGTAGCAGGTGAAGGTGATTTTGAATGATGATTAGGACATAGCTCGTATTGGAAATCTGTAGGCCTGTGATTTTTCCTGCCAACGGATGAAACTTCATTAATACATTAGTGACCTTCTTTGATAACTTAACAAAACTTAAAAGACGTTTGCTTCCCTTCTAGACGTTACACAGTGTGTATTTTTTCTCTTTGCGCTCTCATAATGTTTACTGAATTATAAATAGAGTTTAAAAAGCGAGAATACAATTATGAATTATGATTATGTACTTTTAAAAAATCCGGCTTTCTTGCTCAAACTGCACTTCAATAACAAACCCATCGCCCCGTGAATCGGATGATGATGAAAGAAGCGCCTCACCCGTGAATATATATTTTTCTACTCTATTCAGTGGTCTGCATCCGACTGACTGTCTGGAAACTGCCTTCAATTCACTTTTTTGCGCCAGAAACCGCTTAGAATCGGGTTTTACTGGCTCAGTAGATTAGAGCCGAGCGCGCGGTAAACAGCTTGCACAGACGGATCGAAGCAAAAAAATTGTAGTAGGGCAGCCAAGTTTCTGGTCTATCTGGCTTTCTGGGCTTTCTAACCCCAGCCAGCTCTTGACTAGCCAATAATAGTACAGCCTGCAGAGGTTTGCTAGGCAGGGCGCCAACCTCTGTGTTCATATGGGGTTTCTGGCCTGTTCTGCCTTCATTCAAAGCTGTATTAAATATCCAAGCGGCAGCGCGGAAACGCCAGCAAAACAATTCCCGCATCCCGCATAGGTACGCGCGCGCCCGGCTGTACAGGAGGACCGCAAAGCATCCAGACAATCCCAATTTTTCTTTCACTGACTTCTCTGCCCGCATAGCCGAAACTGCCTCTCTATTATCTGGTAAGATTTAGCAAATTTATTGAGGCTGTGGAAAATGTCCAAGCGTCAGTGCGACTGTAGATTTTTTGTGTACCGGCAGAACGGTAAATTTCCTTACGAATGTCAACCTGGAAATCCGCAGATGGTCTTCACGTGATGAGGTAAGGTTGTAAGTAACTTTACTATTGCCGCACCCATTTCACCTATGATAAAGAATTATTTACCTGAATTATTTAATGATTCATATCATTATCACCATAATTGTATTGGGCCACGTAACCCTCCAAATCAAGTTCAATCGTCTTTTTACATCCAGTCGAAAACTTGAGTTATTAGTAAATATTGATACTTCAGTACATATACTATAAACATGTTGACCTACTATGCTTCTAATTTTAATTTGTGCTCAATGGACGTGTGGAAAACAGTTTATTCCAGACCAGAGTACCGACTGTTTTCGAAAAAACAGTGACATAATTCTTGAGGTTGGCGTACTCACTTTTCCGCAAGTTTATGTAAAAAAGAAAATTTAAACTGCACATTAAATAGCTAACGCAAAAAATTTTTAAAAATAAAAATCCGAATTTCAGTCCGACTTCAAATCAAGCTGAACATGAACGATACAGTCACCAGAAAGTCTGGCACTACTCGTGTAAACGATGGATCGACGCTGCCAAAAGAAATTTTGGCCGTTTGCATCGACAAGTCAACACCGTCGCACCTGAGACAAATATCATCTGGCTTCTACAGCATGGAATCTGGGAGCGACGACGGCGTATGCGATAGCCTCAGTCGTGCATTCCGAGAAATCGGACTCAAAGAGGTCGGTACGAATCGCGAGCTATCCGCTTCCGACAACGCGGCTCAAGTCGACGGCTGGGTGCAGCGGAGCTGCGATCAGACAGCTAGCGAAGAGGAAACCGACGTCGATCCGTTCGAGGATGACGTCACAGAAGCCGCAGATACAGACCAGGTGGAAGTATTGGACGAGGATGACGTCACGGAAGCCGCAGATACGGACCAGGTGGAAGTATTGGACGAGGATGACGTCACGGAAGCCGCAGATACGGATCTGGTCGAAGTATTGGATGAGGATGAAGAGACCTGGACATCGCGGGTGCCGTCAAGCGGTGCTCTTCGCTGAGGAGCAGCTGCTTGACCGACA
>NIVC01003418.1:0-73757 GCA_002269645.1 Macrostomum lignano | reverse complement strand
ATAAATAGCGATTCTACTAAGAAAGATTCGAAATCGCTGGCTGAGAGACCAGGCGCGAGAGCGCGGCGCTCCTGGCTGCTGATTGACGGCCTCGAGCCGGTGCGTGGTACGAGGTTCGCGTCGCCACTCCGGGCGGCGTAGCTTTCGCCAACTGGGCCCGGGTTCGAACCTCGGACCTTGGCGTTAACGCCGGCGTTGGCGACGGACGATGGCGGAGACTCGACGCCGCAGCCGCAGCCGCTGCTCTGTTGAATGGCCGCGGTGCCTGGCTGATCAGCCTCTGTCTGCTGCTTGTCGCACCACCGCCTGCGTGGCCTGCCTGTGCGGCCTCCGGCGCCGGGCCGCCGCCGGTTCCTCCCGCGCGCGGCCAGCTGGCAGCGATGGTGCTGTACAGCGACCGGAGACTGAGGCTGAGCCCATGGGCTTGCTGGATGGCGAAGGTAGCTGGCTGGGGATATGGACTTGGGTTCTTTTTATCCCATCTACCTGGGTTCTTTTTATCCCATCTACCTGGGTTCTAATTATCCCATCTATCTGGATTCTAATTATTCCATCTACCTGGATTCTAATTATCCCATCTATCTGGATTCTAATTATCCCATCTATCTGGATTCTAATTATCCCATCTATCTGGGTTCTAATTATCCCATCTATCTGGATTCTAATTATCCCATCTATCTGGATTCTAATTATCCCATCTATCTGGATTCTAATTATCCCATCTACCTGGGTTCTAATTATCCCATCTACCTGGATTCTAATTATCCCATCTATCTGGGTTCTAATTATCCCATCTATCTGGATTCTAATTATCCCATCTATCTGGATTCTAATTATCCCATCTATCTGGGTTCTAATTATCCCATCTATCTGGGTTCTAATTATCCTATCTATCTGGATTCTAATTATCCCATCTATCTGGATTCTAATTATCCCATCTACCTGGATTCTAATTATCCCATCTACCTGGATTCTAATTATCCTATCTGCCTTGATTCTAATTATCCCATCTATCTGGGTTCTAATCATCCCATCTACCTGGATAACTAATTATCCCATCTTCCTGGATTCTAATTATCCCATCCATTGTATTCCAATCATCCTATTCCACCTGCAACTGCAACCATGGCACACTCTTTACTTCAATTTCAATAAAATGTTTTATTTCAACTGTAATATCAGAATTCCAAGATCCCAACTCATCTGCAACTTCATTCTTCCGTGAACTTCCTCAACAGATCGCAACGGGGATGCCCATCGCTCATCTGGAGCCAGAGTGGCAGCTCGACAGTCTGCGACTGGCCGATTCGAAAACGAGTTTCCAAGGAGGCAACGAATGCTCGAATCCAATGGCCGCAGTCGGCAGGGTCGAGTTGAACTGCTTGAAGCTGCGTTGCTGGCGAATCACAGCAGAGGTTAGTTGGGGTCACAAGATTAGAGTAGATGGGGTTACAGGGTTAGAGTAGATGGGGTTACAGGAAAAGAGTAGATGGGTTACAGGGTTAGAGTAGATGGGATCACAGAATTAGAGTAGATGGGATCACAGGATTAGAGTAGATGGGATCACAGGATTCAAGTAGATGGGATCACAGGGTTAGAGTAGATGGGTCACAGGGTTAGAGTAGATGGGATCACAGGAATAGAGTAGATGGGTCACAGGATTAGAGTAGATGGGATCACAGGATTAGAGTAGATGGGATCACAGGAATAGAGTAGATGGGGGTCACAGGATTCAAGTAGATGGGTCACAGGATTAGAGTAGATGGGGTTACAGGAAAAGAGTAGATGGGTCACAGGATTAGAGTAGATGGGGTTACAGGAAAAGAGTAGATGGGTTACAGGGTTAGAGTAGATGGGATCACAGAATTAGAGTAGATGGGATCACAGGATTAGAGTAGATGGGATCACAGGATTCAAGTAGATGGGATCACAGGGTTAGAGTAGATGGGTCACAGGGTTAGAGTAGATGGGATCACAGGAATAGAGTAGATGGGTCACAGGATTAGAGTAGATGGGATCACAGGATTAGAGTAGATGGGATCACAGGAATAGAGTAGATGGGGGTCACAGGATTCAAGTAGATGGGTCACAGGATTAGAGTAGATGGGGTTACAGGAAAAGAGTAGATGGGTCACAGGATTAGAGTAGATGGGGTTACAGGAAAAGAGTAGATGGGTCACAGGATTAGAGTAGATGGGGTTACAGGAAAAGAGTAGATGGGGTTACAGGAAAAGAGTAGATGGGGTTACAGGAAAAGAGTAGATGGGTCACAGGATTAGAGTAGATGGGGTTACAGGATTAGAGTAGATCTTAGGCTAAAACAGGATTTTTATACAAGTTTATACAGGATTCTCACACCTTTCCCCAAATGCACCTGTATATCTGTGCTAAAATTACAGATGTACGTGGAACTCAGCTTCCCAACAGGAAAACAACTCCGCAAGCAACTTCATCAAATGCAGCATCATTGTCAAGCAGTGGCCCGTCATTTGCCTTCCCCTATCAGACTAGAGTCTAAATTAACGCTAGTAGTCTTATTTGCATATTTTAGTTAAATTATACATTTTTGACAATCAACTTTATAAAGCACAGTTTTATTTTATTTTATTTTATTTTAGCCCTTAATCAACAAGACAATCCATCCAAGTATCTGTAAATACGGCTGTCTATAGCATGGTAAATACCTTTTATCATATCAAAAAGTTTTTGAAAAAAAAAAGAAAATCTCGCTTTTTACTTACTTAACTACTGGTTATGAGTAGTTTTCGATTGTCTCCCTACTGCTGTTTTATAGTTTTTCTATCTACCATATCTATATTCCTAATCCAGCCTTTGAATTCATTCCGAAACATGCAATCAGCAGTTCCTTTTTCTAGTCACTTGTGAGTGCATTAGTGAGTTGCTATTTTTATTGAACTATGCGATTTAAATGAATTTGTGTCTGCAAGTTAAACTCCGTATTGTGTTTTGAATTATGCTTTTTTTAAGTCAAATACACAAATTTATTTAATGTTTTTTCTGTAAATATCGTCTGCTTCATTGCTTGTCTATATTTATACTACTGCTAATTTGTAGTGTAAGTAGTATAAGAGGATGTTATAGCTATGTTTAAATACAGAATGGGATCACAAAGTAGATGTTAGAATTAGATCTCAAAGTAGATGGGAGAATGGGATTATAGAGTGGATGGGAGAATGGGATCACAAAGTAGATGGGAGAATGGGATTATAGAGTGGATGGGAGAATGGGATCACAAAGTAGATGGGAGAATGGGATTATAGAGTGGATGGGAGAATGGGATCACAAAGTAGATGGGAGAATGGGATTATAGAGTGGATGGGAGAATGGGATCACAAAGTAGATGGGAGAATGGGATTATAGAGTGGATGGGAGAATGGGATCACAAAGTAGATGGGAGAATGGGATTATAGAGTAGATGGGAGAGTGGGATCACAAAGTAGATTGCAGAATGGGATCAAAGTGGATAGGAGAATGGGATTATAGAGTGGATGGGAGAATGGGATCACAAAGTAGATAGGAGAATGGGATCACAAATTAGATGGAAGAACGGGATCACAAATTAGATGGGAGAAAGGGATCACAAATTAGATGGGAGAATGGGATCACAAATTAGATGGGAGAATGGGATCACAAATTAGATGGGAGAATGGGATCACAAATTAGATGGGAGAATGGGATCACAAAGTGGATGGGGAATGGGATTATAGAGTGGATGGGACAATGGGATCACAAATTAGATAGGAGAATGGGATCACAAAGTGGATGGGGGAATGGGATCAGTGGGAGAACGGGATCACAAATTAGATGGGAGAATGGGATCACAAAGTGGATGGGAGAATGAGATTATAGAGTGGGTGGGACAATGGGATCACAAATTAGATGGGGAAATGGGATCACAAATTAGATGGGAGAATGGGATCACAAATTAGATGGGAGAATGGGATCACAAATTAGATGGGATAATGGGATCACAAAGTGGATGGGGGAATGGGATCAGTGGGAGAACGGGATCACAAATTAGATGGGAGAATGGGATCACAAAGTGGATGGGAGAATGAGATTATAGAGTGGGTGGGACAATGGGATCACAAATTAGATGGGGAAATGGGATCACAAATTAGATGGGAGAATGGGATCACAAATTAGATAGGAGAATGGGATCACAAATTAGATGGGATAATGGGATCACAAAGTGGATGGGGGAATGGGATCAGTGGGAGAACGGGATCACAAATTAGATGGGAGAATGGGATCACAAAGTATATTGCAGAATGGGATCAAAGTGGATAGGAGAATGGGATTATAGAGTGGATGGGAGAATGGGATCCAAGCTCTTGAATTTATGCTTGAGACCAAGCTACAAAATAGGGTTCACGCATATTCATACTAGTGCAGGATCTCACTAGATTCCTGAACGTACATAGCACAGTTCATTCCCGATGCCCGCAGCTGCAGCAAGGGCAGCATCAGCACCCACTCGCTCATCAGTCATGGCCGGCGCCATCATGGACTCATTCTACGAAGTGTACAAAACTGCAGCCAACGAGATGGGCCTTCGGGATCGGAATTGGAGGCAGGAGAAATTCTTTCATCCGCCTGGAGTTGCCGATAGTCAGGTTGACCAGGCGGCCAGCCAGCACGGGCACAGCCACGGCCCCAATGGAGCCTGCCCTTCCACAGCCGGCAACTCCCACAGTCAGCAGCCCCTGCTGCCGCTGCCGCCGCCGCCGCCGCCAAAGACAATATTCGACGCGGCGAGAAATGACGACATGCAGTTCCTGCGCTCGGCTGCAGTTGACGGCATCGAAGGTCTGGCAGTCAGGGACTCGTCCGGCCACACGGTGGCTCACTGGGCCTGCCTACACGGTCACCTGGATGTTGTCGCCTACCTAGCGGAGGTCAGCTCCAATAGCAAAGGCGTCATTAACCTTTGCCATCGTGCTAGCAGTCACGAACTGGCGCAGTACCCGATTCACTGGGCCTGCGTGAACGGTCACGTGCCAGTTGTTGAATTCCTGCTCGACCGCTGCTCGGTTGATATCGACGTTCGCGATGCCAAAGGCGCCACGCCGCTGATCATCGCCTGCCAATACGGCCAGACTGTGACAGCCGGCTACCTGCTCAGCAGGGGGGCGAATCGAACCAGCGCCGGCGACAACGAAGGCGACACGCCGTTGCACTGGGCCGCGTTCAAAGGCCAGCCGGACCTCATGCGCCTGCTGGTGTACTCCGGCTTCAACCCGCACCAGAGGGACGCCTTCGGCCAGACGCCGCTGCACTTGGCCAGCATTGCTGGAAACATTAACGCTGTCAGGGACCTGTGCCGGGTGGACAAGGTCAGCATGGACTGTCGATCCTCCCGCATGCTTTCAACCAACACTCACTGCGAATTTCACTTTCATGACTCCTGAGGTGGATTGGGTGTGACTCCTGAGGTAGAGGGTGTGTGACTCCTGAGGTGGATTGGGTGTGACTTCTGAGGTGGATTAGGTGTGACTCCTGAGGTGGATTGGGTGTGACTCCTGAGGTGGATTGGGTGTGACTCCTGAGGTGGATTGGGTGTGACTCCTGAGGTGGATTGGGTGTGACTCCTGAGGTGGATTGGGTGTGACTCCTGAGGTGGATTGGGTGTGACTCCTGAGGTGGATTGGGTGTGACTCCTGAGGTGGATTGGGTGTGACTCCTGAGGTGGATTGGGTGTGACTCCTGAGGTGGATTGGGTGTGACTCCTGAGGTGGATTGGGTGTGACTCCTGAGGTGGATTAGGTGTGACTCCTGAGGTGGATTGGGTGTGACTCCTGAGGTGGATAGGGTGTGACACCTGAGGTCGATGGGTGTTGACACCTGAGGTGGATGGGTGTTGACATCTGAGGTGGAGGGTGTTGACACCTGAGGTGGATTGGGTGTGACTCCTGAGGTGGATTGGGTGTGACTCCTGAGGTGGATTGGGTGTGACTCCTGAGGTGGATTGGGTGTGACTCCTGAGGTGGATGGGTGTTGACACCTGAGGTGGATGGGTGTTGACACCTGAGGTGGATGGGTGTTGACACCTGAGGTGGAGGGTGTTGACACCTGAGGTGGATGGGTGTTGACACCTGAGGTGGATGGGTGTTGACACCTGAGGTGGATGGGTGTTGACACCTGAGGTGGATGGGTGTTGACACCTGAGGTGGATGGGTGTTGACACCTGAGGTGGAGGGTGTTGACACCTGAGGTGGATGGGTGTTGACACCTGAGGTGGATGGGTGTTGACATCTGAGGTGGATGGGTGTTGATACCTGAGGTGGATGGGTGTTGACACCTGAGGTGGATGGGTGTTGACACCTGAGGTGGATGGGTGTTGACACCTGAGGTTGATGGGTGTTGACACCTGAGGTGGAGGGTGACTCAATCCCCAGCCCGTCCCCATGCTGCCCCGCAGGTTGAGCTGAACGTGGCGGACAAGAACGGCAAGACGCCGCTGATGCTGGCAGCCGGCCGCAGGCACGATCAGGTTGAGCGCTTCCTCAAGGCGGAGATTCGATCCCGAGCCTCCATGCTCGGCGCCCGTTTCCGCTGGAGTCACCTGATATTCGGGCCGCCCGGCAACAGCAAAGCTCCCATGCTGTTCCTGCTGTTCTGCATACTGGTTTGGGGCTATCCGACCTACGTGATCAAAGCCGTGCCGCTCACCTTTCACCTGTTCCCCTGGCTGCACTGGGCTTTCCTATTGCTCAACGCGTTGATGTGGTTCGCTTTCTATCACGCCAACACCTCAGATCCGGGATTCTTGCCGAGGAATGTCCCAGAATACGATAGGGCTATCCAGCAGGCCGGGGTGAACTCTGCCGATATCGGCTTGGGCCGGATGGGCAACCCGTTAGAGAGGCTGTGCCACACCTGCCGCTGCGTGAAACCTGTTCGAGCTAAGCACTGCCGAGTGTGCGATCGCTGCGTGTTAGAGATGGACCATCACTGCCCGTACATCTACAACTGCATTGGCAAGAATAATAGGTATGCTGCAGTGCGGGGTGTTATGATTAGTTAGTGTCATTCCAAGGTGTTATGATCAAATATTGTTATGCGGGGTGTTATGATGATATAGAGTTATGCAAGATGTTATGATCAGATAGTGTTATGTAAGATGTTATGATCAGGTAGTGTTATGTAAGATGTTAAATGCTCAGTTAGTGTTATTCCTAGATGTTATGATCAGTTAGTGTTATGATCAGATAGTGTTATGCAAGGGTGTTATTATCAGTTAGTGTTATGCAAGGGTGTTATGATCAGTTAGTGTTATGCAAAGTGTTATGATCAGATAGTGTTATGCAAGGTGTGTTATGATCAGATAGTGTTATGCAAGGTGTGTTATGATCAGATAGTGTTATGCAAGGGAGTTATGATCAGATAGTGTTATGCAAGGTGTGTTATCATCAGTTAGTGTTATGCAAGGTGTGTTATGATCAGATAGTGTTATGCAAGGTGTGTTATGATCAGATAGTGTTATGCAAGGGAGTTATGATCAGATAGTGTTATGCAAGGTGTGTTATGATCAGATAGTGTTATGCAAGGTGTGTTATGATCAGATAGTGTTATGCAAGTTGTGTTACGCTAGGTTTTTTTGGAAAACTTTTCATCCTTTTTTCTTTTAACTATGCTCGTAATTTTTTTAATCTCTGCAAGCCGCTAGCTGAAACACATTGCCGTTAATAAATCTTATTCTGTTCAAAGATTTGCATTCGCCGTATTATCTGTCACGCTGATGACGCTGGGCGGCATGACCATGGTGCTGGCCGCAGCCACTCTCTGGCTTGGCGGCATGGACTGGATTGTCCTGCTTGGCACCGTCATTGCCACGTTCGGTCTGACTGTTGGCTCCGTTGTGTCCTCCTGTGTGGTGAGACCGCCTGGCTGCCCTGTTCAGGGGGGAGAGAGGGCTGCAGTTAGGAGTGGGCTGTGGATAGGGAGCTAAACAGGGAATGGAGAGACAGGGAGAAGGGAGGGAAAGGGGAAGAAGGGATAGAAGGGGAGAAGAAGGGAGAGAAGGGGAGAAGAAGGGATAGAAGAGGAGAAGAAGGGATAGAAAGGGAGAAGAAGGGAGAGAAGGGGAGAAGAAGGGAGAGAAGTGGAGATAAAGGGAGAGGAGGGGAGAGACAGGGAGAAGAAGGGAGAGACAGGGAGAAAAAGGAAGAGACAGGGAGAGAAGGGGAGAAGAAGGGAGAGACGAGGAGAGAAGGGGAGAAGTAGGGAGCATTGAAGAGACAAAGGGAGCTCAGCGAGAGCCACTGATTAGGTAGAAGTCTCAATTAGGATTAAGGAATATTTGCAGCTTTAGCAATATTCAGCTGAAAATCTTGCTTCAAGTTTCAAGCAGTGCCGTTAATTTGTGCGCGTTTCTGCCAGATTTCGATAAAAATTCTGCACTTTTACCCCCCCCCTCTAACTAATTGGGGTAGTGGGTACGCATACCTGCATTTTGAGTTTAGAAAATACTCATTTGGCATATTTGACATAACAACTATTTTTGGCACGTTTTGCTTTTCTTTTTTGTACTGCATTTGTTGATACGCCAAATGTTTTTCTGTAAATGTCTATTTTATAGCTTAAATTGACTTTTTTAATTAATCTGGTATTCGTACGTATTGCTGTTTAAGTTCTGAATTTCCCTTTTCTGTTACATCCTTCACTTCTAACTCTCTTTCACTTTAAATAATCCCTTCACTCCTACTTCCCTTCATCCCTCCTTCCCTTCATCTCCACTTCCCTTCATCCCCCACTTCCCTTCATCCCCCGCTTCCCTTCATCCCTCTTTCCCTTCATCCCCCACTTCCCTTCATCTATACTTCCCTTCATCTATACTTCCCTTCATCAATACTACCCTTCATCGCTCTGCCCTCTCAATTGCCCATTACTGCGTCTCAATATGCTTTGTTATGTTATCGGCAAAGTATTAATTTATGTTACACAACGCCAAAGTAGCAGTGTTTTCATATTCATCTATCCCCTACATTGCTGCCTCCCCACCAACCCGGTACGCTGGCCTCGCAGACACAGCTTTCTGTTGTTCACAACATTTCTAACAGCGGCCGGAGTTCTGTCGCTGCTTATTACTTATGTTGTGTGGCGCGTCGAAGGCTCCCCAGCGCGCTATCACTATTTAATTGGCGTAGTGCTCCAGATGGCCTTTGGTGCGCTGCTATTAGTATTGAATCCCTTTGGCGTAAGAGATTCGTGTACTCGCCTTGACTTGCGTCTTCTTTTGCATTATTGATTTCTTGCTTCTATTACGTGTTTCTTCTGCCCTCTATACAGCCCCATAATCCAAGTATAAAAACCCCAGCCAGTCACCTTCCTGACCCCAGTGTACACACTGGCCCCAGCCAGTCCCCTCCCTAACCCAGTGTACACACTGGCCCCAGCCAGTCCCCTCCCTAACCCCAGTGTACACACTGGCCCCAGCCCATAACCCCTCCCTAACCCCAGTGTACACACTGGCCCCAGCCAGTCCCCTCCCTAACCCCAGTGTACACACTGGCCCCAGCCCATAACCCCTCCCTAACCCCAGTGTACACACTGGCCCCAGCCAGTCCCCTCCCTAACCCCAGTGTACACACTGGCCCCAGCCAGTCCCCTCCCTAACCCCAGTGTACACACTGGCCCCAGCCAGTCCCCTCCCTAACCCCAGTGTACACACTGGCCCCAGCCATAACCCCTTCCTAACCCCAGTGTACACACTGGCCCCAGCCCATAACCCCTCCCTAACCCCAGTGTACACACTGGCCCCAGCCCATAACCCCTCCCTAACCCCAGTGTACACACTGGCCCCAGCCATAACCCCTCCCTAACCCCAGTGTACACACTGGCCCCAGCCCATAACCCCTCCCTAACCCCAGTGTACACACTGGCCCCAGCCAGTCCCCTCCATAACCCCAGTGTACACACTGGCCCCAGCCCATAACCCCTCCCTAACCCCAGTGTACACACTGGCCCCAGCCCATAACCCCTCCCTAACCCCAGTGTACACACTGGCCCCAGCCCATAACCCCTCCCTAACCCCAGTGTACACACTGGCCCCAGCCATAACCCCTCCCTAACCCCAGTGTACACACTGGCCCCAGCCCATAACCCCTCCCTAACCCCAGTGTACACACTGGCCCCAGCCATAACCCCTCCCTCACCCCAGTGTACACACTGGCCCCAGCCCATAACCCCTCCCTAACCTCAGTGTACACACTGGCCCCAGCCCATAACCCCTCCCTAACCCCAGTGTACACACTGGCCCCAGCCCATAACCCTCCCTAACCTCAGTGTACACACTGGCCCCAGCCAGTCGCCTTCCTAACCGCAGTGTACAAATTACCTTTTTAATACTTGTTCAATGTGATTCTATTTGCCTGTTTTTTCACTTCCATGTGAGTTTTTTCATAGAGATAATTTAAGCACAGTATTACGATTCTTGGCAGAAACGCACAAATTCACTGCACCTTTTTGCACTTTTCTTAAATCTTGAAGCAAATTTGTACTACTTAGTATCTAGATATAAGTAGCTAAAGTAGGACAATGCTAGATTTAATTATTTTCCTGCCTAATAATCTTCAGTGGTACCACGCCGCAATCAACATGACCACAAACGAGAGCATGAACAAGAAGCGCTACACCTACTTGAAAGATTTAAATGGCAATTTCCGCAATCCGTTCGATCGCGGCATCGTTAATAATCTATTGGAGTTCTGTCACATGAGATCGCCCAGGTATACGGCGCATGAACTGTCCGAAATCAAGTGTCCGTCGCATATGATGGTGTGATGCTTGTTGTTGAACTTGACTCAATCAGTACCGTTACTATTAGTAGTATGAACTGCTTGCTCAGATTTATGGAATTTTCATTAGAAAATTTACCTTACTTTTATAATTTGATACGTCAATAGATTTCTCATTAATAATATGTTGAGTCAGTTTTTTGACCACCTTGTCGCATCCTTTCTCCGTTCCTTCCCTGCCCTCCCTTTCCCTCCCTCTCCCTCCCTTCCCTCTCCCTCCCTCTCCCTCTCCCTCCCTTTCCTCTCCCTCCCTCTCCCTCTCCCTCCCTTCCCTCTCCCTCCCTTCCTCTCCCTCCCTTCCCTCTCCCTCCCTTCCCTCTCCCTCCCTTCCCTCTCCCTCTCCCTCTCCCTCTCCCTCCCTCTTTCTCCCTCTACCTCTCTCCCTCTCCCTTTCCCTCTCCCTCTCCCTCTCCCTCCCTCTTTCTCTCTTTCTCTCCCTATCTCCCTCTCCCTTTCCCTCCCTCTCTCCCTTACTCTCCCTCCCTCTCCCTCTCTCCCTTTCCCTCCCTCCCTCCCTCTCCCTCCCTTCCCTCTCCCTCCCTTCTCTCCCTCCCTCTCCCTCTCCCTCCCTCTCCCTCTCTCTCCTCTTCCCTCTCCCTCTCCCTCTCCCTCTCCCTCCCTCTTTCTCCCTCTCCTCTCTCCCTCTCCCTTTCCCTCTCTCACCTCTCCCTCCTCTCTCCTTTAACTAACTCGAAATATCTAGCCTCTCCCTTAATCTTCTCTTAATCCTCTCCCTTCTCTCTCTTTCTCCCTCCCTCTCTCCCTCCCTTCTCTCCCTTCCTCTTTCTCTCCTCTCTCCTCTTCCCTCTCCCCTCCTCCCTCCCCTTCTTCCCCCTTCTCCTTCTTCTCTAACCAATGACTGTCAGAGCACAATAAAAATATCCAAGTATTTACGCTTCTTGTTGCATGATTCTGCAGCCGTGTAATCACTGTCTAATCTGATATATTGTTACTCTATATATTTATTACTAACATGCAGCAGTAGTATGTCTATTGTTTTGGTAAGTTAAAGTAGATTTTTAATTCGCCGCTTCAATGATTTTATTTAACTTACTGCCTTACTTAATGCGTTTTTAACTCCTTTTCATTTTAATCAGCTGCTAATTTCGCCGCTTTGTCAATTTTTATGCTTTAATTGAGCAGTAGCGCACTTTAATTAATTACAGGTATGACTAATTGATTTTGGCATTATCACTCAACTCGAAAACTTTATAACGAGGCTTGTGACTGTGCAGCTAGAGTGTTGAGAGCATCTCAGTTTATGTTGCGGATTTCCTGTGCCTACAACTCGGAACTATTGTACCGACAATGACCTTTGAAAACCATCAGAAATACACTGATTCACTGCTTTAACGTGACTGTGCTTGCAATGTCCTTTTTCAATTCTAGAATCCGTTTTATAACTGAGAAAAGAAGAAGCGCCATCCGATTTCTTTTGCTATGCTTTAATCCGATTGTATTTTGAATTCGATTTTTTCAGTTGGTGAGAGAAACTCTCATTGCTCAAGTGGCTTTGGCTTCGGGTCGGTAATTCAAGGTCCTGGGCTTCTGTCTTCACTCAAGCCGGAACTTGACCCAGTCGGCGCTCGTCTCGATCTCCGCCTCCACCTGAGCGTCGGTGAACAGCAGCAGGCGGCAGGCTCTCAGCTTGCTGTTGTACAGCACGTGTCTGCAGCTGGCGTCAATCATAGCGGCTGCAACGCACTCAAAATCGCTGCTCACATTCGGCACATCAGTGAAGCAGTACTCGGAGTTGAAGCTCTGGCGCTTGAAGGCAGCGGCCGTCCAGACGCCGGCAGTCGGCGGTCGGGTATCGTCCGCGAACTCACAGGCAAATCCGAAGCTCAATTTGCAGTTGAAGTCAGCCAGGGTCTTGCCTGCGCGCAGTCGGAGGCAGTTGTCGGTAACTCCACCATTCGGCTCACCAGTGTGAAACAGGCTGCCGTCCTCCGGGAAGATGCCGTTTCCGTTGACCCTCCGCCAGCCGGCTCTGTTCTGGTTTCTCTCATCGGCCAGGTCGCTCAGTCCGACCCACAGGTCGCAGCTGCAGATGGCACTGGGGATTTTCCCCATGCGAAACTTCTTGATGGAGCTGTGCGAGTTGACGAGCTCGCCTCCGATCGATGCGCACTGCCGATTGGCTGAGCACCAGCTGTGGCTGTGAGCTGTGCTCACGAACAGGCACAGACCGGCCTGCATGGTGAACGGTGCGGGACACGGCAGGGCCTGCGACTGCAGCAGCAGCAGCAGCAGCAATGGCTGCATCATTGATTTTTCGCAAATTCTAGATCGGATGCTCTTCTGCGGTTTTCCGAATTAGAAAATAGTTTCTAAGGATAATTTTCCCTTTACTCTCCGGCAAACGTTACCAATGCTCAAGGCGCAACTCTGGCGACCTCAACGAGTTAAAGCGCATTCAGCCAGCGTCGGGCGCAACTTAAATAGCCGATCTTGTAAACCTGCCTGCTCCGCTCCCTGCTCTCATTGGTTCAACGCTCAAGTCGATCTAGCCATTGCGGCTTCGTTCTCGAATCCGTACGCCTGTACTAATCAAAGCTTGGCATCTGGCAGGTTTCTTAACACTTGGATGCAATTATATGCTAAAGAGTGGATTAAAATGCCTTTTTAACACACTATTTATGTCAAATTTGCTGTACATGTATGTGACGGTTTATCTACTGAACCTTTTTGACTATAGATGTCGCACTGCATCCCTGTGTTGCTGTGTCTGTGGTGTAGAAAGGCTGTAGAACGATCGGGCTAGGCAGTTTATTTTTATAGCGTATTCTTTTCAAGTCTTGCATCTGCATATGCACCTGCGTGCGTGCCCAGGGTCAGCAGAATGGGCGGGGACTGCTGGCATGGCCACCTCGATGGATGCGGGGTCAACCGTCGTCTTGATTCTTGGCAGCACCGAAATGCCCCCATCGCAATCTAACTTTGCTTAACATTCCAAGCAGTAAGGGTACGCGGAAGCTGAGGCTGTTCAAGTTTGCACATAATTGCTAGCCGAAATCTGCTATCTGGAGGAGTTTTGCTTTGAAGCGGGGCGGGTACTATGGCAGGCCGAAATGAGGGTGAAGCCAACGATGTTTGCCCGCGGCCAAAGTCTATGGCCAAACCAAATGGCATATATTATTTATATTTATGCCTCTCTTTGGAAAAAGGCGAGTAAACCAGCAAAATCAATTTCCGGAATAACAGATTCTAACGAAACGTGAGCTAATAAATATAGCTCTTATTTACGTATACGTGAAGTAGGGGACGCATCATTTTCTCAAAAATGCCAAAAGTTCAGTCTGCTCGATCAGACACTCCAACTTGTTGGGGGTGATGTTGAAGTTACAGTTTTCGAACTTTCAGTTGCCAAACGATCTAGGTGCTTCGCCAACTGGATTGCTAATGGCTATCATTTTCAGTTCGAAAGAGAATTTGAACCAGCATCTGATGCTGTCAATGTCGGTTTGCATTCCCTCCTCCATCAGAAACTTTTAGAACTTTTGAATATGTTGTTCCGTCTGCTTGGTGGTAGACTTTCGCTTGCTATCCTCCTCTGCCTGTCGCAGATCTTGTTCTTCAGAGGTCAACTCACGCAACAGAGAAATGTCGTCAATGTTAGTTGGATCACAGAGTTCCTCGTCGATGAGGCGTTCCTGGTTCTCAGTAAGGCCTGTCCATTGGCCACTACTGCATCGAATTAGTAGTGGTCCTTAGTACGCAATTTTTACCATAGACAGCGACAGCGAGCGCGAAATAAAGTCATCTATAGAAGTGAAGGCGTTTTTGTCATAGACAGCTGCAGCGGGCGCGAAATAAAGTCAATCTATAGAAGTGAAGGCGTTTTTGTCATAGACAGCTGCAGCGGGCGCGAAATAAAGTCATCTATAGAAGTGAAGGCGTTTTTGTCATAGACAGCTGCAGCGGGCGCGAAATAAAGTCAATCTATAGAAGTGAAGGCGTTTTTGTCATAGACAGCTGCAGCGGGCGCGAAATGTCATTTCGTGCCCGCTATAGTTGCTGGCTCTGTTATGCCATAATAATAATATGGATCGGCGCCTCTACCGTTTCGCTCATTTCTGCCCTAAGCAGTAAGGGGCGACCCAGTCCCGGGCCCGGTCATCGAAAGAGCAGTTGCACAGTGAAATAAACCGTTTATTTGCACCGATGCAAATAAATGAAATTTACACTGATACCATAGACGTTCGCCCGGGGCAAGTGGGGGATACATACCATTTATTTACTATATTTTTATTCTTTTATTTTACAGACTTTTTAGGTACTCGTACTCGTAGTTCTCCGATCCGCAAAGACGTTACCAAAACTTACGATTCCCAAGTTTTTAGCTCGTAAGTTTTTGACTAGCGAAATTTCTGCTGCCAAATTTCGGCTAACCCATTACGAGAATTTGAGAATTGGAAGCGCTTTTGCCTCAAGCAGCCTCTGTAAACTAGAAAAACTCTAAGTCCGTGTGACTTCCAGGAGCTTAGGATAAGGGACAGGGTTAGGGTCGCGGCTGTCAAATTGAGACAATCAAGTGGTGTGAACCCGTGGCTTCCAGGCTCCTTCGACAATGCTGCAATTCTTCTGGATGATTGCAACATCGATTTTGCTTCACGGAAGCTCGCATCTCCGCGTTGAGTGGTGTAAACTTCTCCAGGTGTCTCCAAGTGATGCGAGTGTTCAAACCGGTTTTTAACTTCTTCCTCGTTGTCAGCTGTGGTCTTAACTACTAGGCCGTGATCTCACCCGTGAACTCACTCATTTAAAGATCCATATTAAACATGTAACTACTGCAGTGAGCAATATTCTTGTACAAAATTTACTTCACAGTCCTTCCGTTCGCGACTCTTCAGTACTAAGAGCACTACACTTAGATGTGCGGAGACAACTTAAACACAAGGACAAGTAAAGCAACGTATATAAGGACGCTGCTAATAATAATATTAAAACCGCTTGCATCCAGCGGAGGCCAACTCCTCCGCTGGAGGAGAAAGGGGAAGAACTCCCATCACCGGAATTCCATTCCCTGAAATCTATCAGCGAATTCCATGACCCGAGTCCCATCATCCAACTCCGAAGACAAAAAATCCTCTCCGTGAAATTGAGCACCATCGAAATGCTCTCCGGGAAACAGGAATCAGTCGAAATTTTCTCCATCAAAAAGAACTCAACTCTCAGGATTCATTGGTTAGGGTTATGGTTAGATTAGGGTTAGGGTTAGAGCTCCACAGAGCTGCGTGCTGAAAGACGCCGATAAAAATATTGAATTAATTGAATTAATTGATTGCGCAACCGATTTCTCAGTGAGCCAGTATCAGTCTCAGTTAAAGTTAACAAAATGATTGCGCAATCTAAATCAACCCTCCCATACACAGCGGCAGTAAGAAGTTGAACCCTTCCCCCAACTTTATCTATTACATCTCGCGAAACTGAGTACAATCTTTGCAGAAAGTTAAAAGTATGGAAATAATTTTTCGAATGCTGTGCTTTTCCTTTTCACATTTAAAGAAAACAACTTACATCCCCGAACTCAGCGTTGAAAGATCTTTCCAGCAATATAAGTCTCTCCTCTCAAAGTTCAAAACTCGAGGAACGGTTTGTGTTTGAAATTTTTCAGTTTAAAGCATTGAATTTTTGAGTGTACATTCACTGCCTGCTACAGTGAGAGGCTCGCAAGTTTATGCATTGAATTTCACTGTCCGCCAGTTAGCAAGGGTCCAAGTGTACACACGCAGCAACTTAGAACGCCCTCACCCCCCACTGAAGAGAAAATACACTGCCGAGATAGGAAAATGTTGTGGCGCAATCACTCAAAATTGATGCAAATTTTCAGTTCAGAGCAGAAAAAGTAGCCAAAGAAGGTTGAGAAAACAGTTTTCTGCTTTTTTAACAGACTTAACTTTTAAATTTTCACCATCAAAATAGCCTATTTGTTGTGTAGGAAAATTCTGCATTGATATATAAAAGTCTCGCATTTGAGTTGCCAGCCGTCTAGGAGGAGATACGCGTTAAACCCGACCGGTCCATCGATCGATCGGTCCACTCAGCTTTAGATATAACGAGGCCAACTCCTCCGCTGGAGGAGAAAGAGGAAGAATTCCCATCACCGGAATTCCATTCCCTGAACTCCATCAGCTGACCCACGACCCGAATCCCATCATCCAACTTTTATCCAAATCCATCAAAATCCTCTCCGCGAAACTGGACTCAATCGAAATTTTCTCCGTCAAACGAACTCAACTCTCAGAATTCAGTGGTTAGGGTTAGGGTTAGAGCTGCACAGAACTGCGTGTTGAAAGGCGCCAATAAAAAGATTTAACCAATTTAATCAATTTATTGTGCAACTGATTTCACAGTCAGTCAGAATCAGTCTCGGTTAAAGGAACAAAATGGTTACGCAATCTAAATCAACCCTCCAATACACAGCGACCGCCCCCCTTCTAATACACAGTGGCAAGTAGAAGTTGAACCCCCCAACTTTATCTCTGACCTATCGCAAAAATAAGTACAATCTTTCAAAAAGTAAAAACTATGGAAATCGTATTTCGAATGCTCAGCTTTTTGTTTTCATATTTAAAGCAAACAACTTATATCCCCGAACTCAGTGTTGCAAGATCTTTCCAGCAAGTCTCGATCTTCTCTTAAAGTTTAAAACTCGAAGAGCAGTTAGCGTTTGAAACTTTCTGATTTAAAGAATTGAAATATCGAGTGTACGTTCACTGCCTGCTCAATACACAGGACTGCCTATTGAAAGACAGAATGACTTAACAGTAGCCAAATCATTGCGCAATTGTCTATACAGTCTGCCAGTGAGATAGGGTTAGATTGTACTCGTACACACGCAGTCACTGAGAACACAACCATCCCCCCACAGGAGAGAAAATGCACTTGCAAGATAGGAGAAAGTTGTGGCGCAATCACTCAAAATTGATGCAAATTTTCAGTTCAGAGCAGAAAAGAGCAGAAAAAACCCACAGGGTCGTAAAAAGATGACAGGTGCGGCCATAAATCAATCAAAATCGCAACAAAATGATTTATGACTTTTCGCGTAGGATTAACAGAAATTAATGAAAAAATATACATTAGGAAGCTCTTATTAAATAGAAAGTGAAGATAATGAAGAGAAACCGCTAATCGCTAATCCGAAAGTACTTTTAGGGGTAAAACGCATAGCTGTAAAAGCTGTCACACGCTTGAGTGAACCCGAACAATAGGCTCTGACCTCATAAATCTTGATGGCCTGTCAAAATGATGAGAAAAAGCTACCGCCCGCATCCTCTCAGACCATCTGGCACCCGCCTCAACACTGAGTGAGGCGCAGGTGGCTGTCAGACCAGCTTCGAAAGCGATGATTTATGACCCAAAAAGCTTTGCCTATGTTATTATGACTACTAGTATGACCAAACATTATATCTAGTATAGATACTATGAAAATTCGCAGAAAAAGGATAAAGATGCCCATAGCCTGCTGTTAGTAGGCTAGTAAGTTTAGAGCCCATGTGCTAGCGCGGGATTTGGGAAAAAGTGCGTCCTCATCATATGCCCCCCTATTTCTGAGTTGATCGCAGATTAACTCAAAAACAAAGAAGAAAAATGAGCGCAGTTTTGTACAAAATCGCAGCTAGCACATCACAAAGTTAGTAAAAACAATAATTACTCACAAATAGGTATAAAAATATTGAACTAATACGCGTCCCAAGAAAGAAAATCCCAAAAGAGAAATAAATTGGGGGAAACGGAAGAATTGAAGAAAGAAAGGGATCAAAAGAAAGGTGCTTAAAAATAGATATCGCGTTTGCAATACAATATTAAATGCAAGATACATGTAAGGGGATAATAGACAGATAAATAATTGCCGCGCGAGAAGACACAGTTCAAAATGTGCGAAATATGAATGAAATAACCAGTGCTTATTCAGGGAGATTAAACTCCATTGTTCGCATTGAGTCAGCCTCAACCCGACCTGATAAGCCTCTTGATGGCTTAATTCCTTTGCCGCGCGGCCGACCCGAGCCAGGATGGCCAAAGGTTGAGAAGACAGTTTTCTGCTTTTTAACAGACTTTATTTAAAAAAATTCAACATCAAAATAGCCTATTTGCTGTGTAGGAAAATTCTGCATTGATATATATAAGTCTCGCATTTGAGTTGCCAGCCGTCTAGGAGATACGCGTTAAACCCGACCGGTCGATCGATCGATCGATCCACGCAGCTTTAGATCGATATAAGAGAGATTAATAATATTTTAATAATATTAAATATAATAAAAAATAACATAGAACCCTAAGTTTCTGAACGAAAAGCTTTAACCGGCAGAAGACGGATGGCACGATTTCGTGCCATAAAGTAATCATAGTTATTGGCGGAACCGAATCTTAGTGTCTAGGGCAATCGTAGATTGCAGAATTTAATACCCCCGTTGCCGACTGACATGGCTCAAAAACGTGCCACGTCCGTTTTAGTTGGAAAGCTGCTTATTTTCCTATAGGTTAGGTGGCCCTGTCTATGGCAATCATCACAGATCAAGAATAGGACCAGGACCAAATGCACACCTGCGTATATTAAAAACGAATAATAGTATTTGAAGTAGTTAGTACATTTGTATCTTATACGTAGTATAGTATAACACTATAGGAAGCCTAACACTATAACACAGTATAACACTATAGGAACTATAGGAAGTCATAGGAAGTCTTGACTATTAATAAATAGAACGAGCTGTGTATAATTGAAGTGTATTCGAACAGAAAAACACAGTAGAATAGGTGACAGAAAAAGGGAATTCAGATCATGAATAAATAGAAGTGCGCATTGGGCCGCCAAAACTTCATTGTTTTTTTTCAACACAAAAGCCGCTCATCCCACCATGTCAGTTAGGATGAACCATGTGCCAGCAAGCAAAGCAAGCACCCAAACATAATGCAGGAACTCCTCGACAAGCGGCACAAACAGTCACTGTTCTTTTCACCACGCCATGCTGATAGCACATCCGGCAGCGCTTGCGTGGGCGGCTTTGAGCTCCTTGTATTGGCGCCTTAGTCGGCAAATGAACGCCCACACCGACTGCCGCACCCGCACCTGTTGCCGCTCCGGCATCCGCACCTGCTGCCGCTCCGGCATCCGCACCTGCTGCCGCTCCGGCATCCGCACCTGCTGCCGCTCCGGCATCCGCACCTGCTGCCGCTCCGGCATCCGCACCTGCTGCCGCTCCGGCACCCGTACCTGCTGCAGCTCCGGCACCCGCACCTGCCGCAGCTCCGGCGCCCGCACCTGCTGCAGCTCCGGCACCCGCACCTGCTGCAGCTCCGGCACCCGCACCTGCCGCAGCTCCGGCACCCACACCAACTCTACGAGGCCGGGCTCCACGTCGCCTAGCATCACCGGTATCCTCAACCAATATTTAATAGCCTGTCTCAAGAACTGCAGAAAAGTCTTGCTGCCACCTGCCTGTTGGTAGACAATCCAAGCGTTGCGAATGAGCAGCAGGATCAGGTGAAACCCGAGTTTGTGGAACCACCGGATGCTTTTTCGATTGGCCGATTGGTAGAGCGGAATCCATGTGGTCGACGCCACCCATGCTGTTAGAGTACGAGAGCACGCTAGTCGGTTTGGTGACGATCTGAACGCCGCCGCCACGACGAGTGCGCTGAACCTGCCTACATTCGGCCGATCCAGCGGTGTCCAATACGAAAACAGTCTTGACGCCACTCTGTTTCCTGTCAGTAAACTTGCAGACAAGCACGTTTCCAGAGCGTGCAAAGGCGGAAGAAGTTGGCTGCAGATTTACAGTCTGCAACAGGTTTGGGATGCCGCGGTTTTTGCGCACTGTGCCAGTGAGAAGAACATTCCGTTGCAGCAGCCACGTAGCAAGTCTGTGCGAAGTGAACCAACTGTCTGTGAAAATATGGTAGCCTAGGTAAAGCAAATTGCGGCACAACTCAGCCACAACTCTCTCACTCATGGACAAATTTTGACAGCCCAGTCCATCACCGAACAATTGGTTGGCTTCAGTTGATGTATGGACTCAAAATTCCACAGGTAGGTCATGTCGGACTCACAAAGGCAGTACATCTTGATTCCGTATTTACTGCTCTTCGTTGGGATGTACTGCTTGAACAACAGTCTTCCCTTGTACAGCACGAGACTTTCGTCAATCGAGAGCCGCTGACGAGGCATGTAGTTGTTGCTGCACAGCTGCTTAGCCTGTTGCAGAAAAGGCTGCGTCTTAGCCAAGGGACCCCCGTGCAGAGCCTCAGTGCAATCGTAAAAGCGAAAACAGGACAAGATCTGCTTGAACCTGTCTCTAGGAAGAGAACAAGGCTCAGCAAGAAATGCACAGTGATAAGCCGGATCTTGCGACCAATAGCTCGATATTTCAGGCTTCTTGTCCAGTCCCATCAGCAAAACAATTCCGATCAATTTTCTTACTTCATTAACCGTGCAGTCCTTCCAGTTCAGCACAAAATTTGGGACTGTTCCACCGTCAAAGTTATCCTCATAGGTCTTCCAAACCTTTGCGTTTGTCCAGTTCTTGATGTTCTCCATCAACCCGTCCGTCAAATGCGAGGGCTGAGCAATAAGTTTCCGGATGTGCATAGTTGAGAGGCGGCTGACAAAATCTGACAAAATCAGATTCTGAAATCTGAAACTTATTGCTCAGCCCTCGTACAGCTTGATAAAGTCACTCTCGTTTCCGTCGGCGATCTCAGGAAGCTGCATATCGGGCCTGACTCCTGGTACTCCGAGGAACTCAGGCAGAGGTGCTGGCCTGGCATCAGCGCCATCTTCAAAAAGATGCCACTGTTCTCCTACAAGTGACTCATCCTGCCCTTCTTCTTGGTCACTATGGGGATTTTCAACTTTGGATCCGTCAATTGACTCATCATCAGCAGTGAACCAGCTCACTCTGAGTCTCCGTCAAAGTCTAACGCCATGTAATGATTCTCAGGAGCGAAATGAAGACAGACAGAGGTAGACAGAGGTTAAAAATATCCAATTTTATAATAAGACTGTTTCTGTATTTCTGAAGCAGGTCCTTCTGAAGCAAGACATGCAGCCATAGCATTTGATCCCCAGCCATAGACAAATTATCTTTTGGTTTAGCGGGTTTGCTACATACGGGTGTACTTGTGGAGCTAGCTGCCGTCTGGAACGGGGGGTAGAAATTCTGACACTCATGCACTTGGCACGAAATCGTGCCAGCCAGCCGTCGGCAAAGGGTGTGACGCATTTTTTGGTTCGTCGCGTAGAGGTTAATGAAAGTCAATAGAGCAATAAGAAAGACACAGCATATCAAAAGATGAGCATTGGGTCTGCCTCCTATCAAAAGAAATATCAATTTTTGTGCTGAAGAAATGAAAACTACTTATCTCCGCGAGTGTATTTTTCGGCGAAAAGTGGCCTTCAAAACATTTTTCATAGATTTCGAGTATTGCGTCCTAATTTAGTCCTTGTACGCTTCATCCAACTCAACACAACCGGTTTTGAATTGCCGAGATATTTCAACACTTTTTCAAATAAGCTGGTTCTATATTTTGGTTTTCTTGTAAGACTGACACTTCTCGGTATTTTTGCTCTAGCCGGCTTCTATTACCATCAATAGCCCCGCTAACTGGCTTTCTGAGGCGTCTTGTAAGCAACCGCCTGTGAGTACAGTGAGTGGCAGTTTCCTAGCTTAAGATTGTTCAGTCGAAAAGCAAATATTGAGCTACTTCAACCTTTACCTGCTGCAATTGGTTTCAACTACATGACGTGTTTTAGAGCGCTCTGGCTTCCCTCATATTTTCTATTTGCATAGCGCTGTCAACTGTCATTATCCCATACTCCATAATGCCACTCTCCATGGTCGTGTACTATTTTGAAAGTTTGGATCTCCATGCTAGTGAGAATTTTGCAAACGAAATTTAGAGAAATAAATGAAATTTACACTGAGACCATTGACGTTCGCCCGGGGCAAGTGGGGGATACATAAATTTACACAAGTCTGTAAATAAAAAAGTGAATAAATATATAATAAATGACTGGGAAATATTATAGCTAGTACATTTATTAACTGTCAGGGGCGTCGCCATGGATTTTTTTGGGGGAGGAATGGACAAAGCAGAGTATTTTACATGTAACATGACTAAATTCCTACATCTATATTATTTTAAGAATCGTGTTATCACGCTCCTTTTAGCGCCGCAGGCACTCCTTTTAGCGCCGCAGCCGCTCCTTTGAGCGCCGCAGCGCCGCAGGCACTCCTTTTAGCGCCGCAGGCACTCCTTTTAGCGCCGCAGCCACTCCTTTTAGCGCCGCAGGCACTCCTTTTAGCGCCGCAGCCACTCCTTTTAGCGCCGCAGCACTCCTTTTAGCGCCGCAGGCACTTCTTTTAGCGCCGCAGGCACTCCTTTTAGCGCCGCAGCCACTCCTTTTAGCGCCGCAGCTACTCCTTTTAGCGCCGCAGGCACTCCTTTTAGCGCCGCAGGCACTCCTTTTAGCGCCGCAGCCACTCCTTTTAGCGCCGCAGGCACTCATTTTAGCGCCGCAGGCACTCCTTTTAGCGCCGCAGGCACTCCTTTTAGCGCCGCAGGCACTCCTTTTAGCGCCGCAGGCACTCCTTTTAGCGCCGCAGGCACTTCTTTTAGCGCCGCAGGCACTCCTTTTAGCGCCGCAGCCACTCCTTTTAGCGCCGCAGCCACTCCTTTTAGCGCCGCAGGCACTCCTTTTAGCGCCGCAGGCACTCCTTTTAGCGCCGCAGGCACTCCTTTTAGCGCCGCAGGCACTCCTTTTAGCGCCGCAGCCACTCCTTTTAGCGCCGCAGCCACTCCTTTTAGCGCCGCAGGCACTCCTTTTAGCGCCGCAGCCACTCCTTTTAGCGCCGCAGCTACTCCTTTTAGCGCCGCAGGCACTCCTCTTAGCGCCGCAGCCACTCCTTTTAGCGCCGCAGCCACTCCTTTTAGCGCCGCAGCCACTCCTTTTAGCGCCGGCCTGAAACAAAATTATTGCTTTCCAAAACAGGTCGCAAGGTGGGATGGGGTGCGAAGCATTTTCATCTCCCCCCATAGCTTTTACTGGGGGGAACATGTCCCCTTTGTCCCCCCCCCGGTTGCGACGTCCCTGATAACTGCATGTCTAATCAGATACATTGTTACTCTATATTTATTACTCACATGCAGCAGTAGTACATGTCCACTGTTTAATTGCAAGTCTCAATTTCTTTTTTATGCAAAGATTTTAACTTGAGAGTATTGCAGGGGTCATCAGTTACATTTTACATGCATGTTGCTCATTTGCAGCAATAAGATTACTGTGCTTTTTATGTTTATTTTTTTTAGAGGCAGGGGGCTCTTAAGTCGAAATTGTCACACAACCGGCGAGAGGCATTACTGCCCATTCCGCCGACTCCCCTGAGCAGGCACACAAGCAGTACGCAGTCATACGCACAGGCACACACTCACACAGGAGTGCATAGCGACCCTAACTTAATCGTTACGCATGTACACTTCACTGTGTCTTAGGGGTTGGCCATCAAGCTGGGAGTTAATTGCACGAGCAGAGCCAAGCTGGGACTCCAATTTAACCCCCAAATTAATTCACTGCACTTGAAATCGAGTCTGGACCGCCTGGACCACCGACTGTGCTTCCCATGTAATTTCAAATTCAAAATCTGTTTGTAACTCAAAGGAATGCGTAGGACTTCGGATTTCTTTTGCGATGCATGGAACCCATCGTATTTTGAGATGGAATTTGATTTTTAATTGGCGAGAGAAAATCTCATCAGTTTCGGGTCGGTAATTCAAGGTCCTGCGCTTCTGTCTTCACTCAAGTCGGAACTTGACCCAGTCGGCGCGCGTCTCGATCTCCGCCTCCACCTGAGCGTCGGTGAACAGCAGCAGGCGGCAGGCTCTCAGCTTGCTGTTGTACAGCACGTGTCTGCAGCTGGCGTCAATCATAGCGGCTGCAACGCACTCAAAATCGCTGCTCACATTCGGCACATCGGTGAAGCAGTACTCGGAGTTGAAGCTCTCTCGCTTGAAGGCAGCGGCCGTCCAGACGCCGGCGGTTGGCGGTCGGGCATCGCCCGCGAACTCGCAGGCGAACCCGAAGTTCGCTTTGCAGTTCGAGTCAGCCAGGGTTACACCATGAAACAGTCGGAGACAGTTGTTGGTATCTCCACCATTCGGATCAGTGGTGTAAAACAGGCTGCTGTCCTCCGGGAAGATTCCGTTTCCGTTGACCCTCTGCCAGCCGGCTCTGCTCCGGTTTCTCTCATCGGCCAGGTCGCTCAGTCCGACCCACAGTTCGCAGGTGCGAATGGCAATGGGGATTTCCCCCCTTAGAAACTTCTGGATGGAGCTGTGCCAGTTGACGAGCTCGCCTCCGATCGATGCGCACTGCCGATTGGCTGAGCACCAGCTGTGGCTTTGAGCTGTGCTCACGAACAGGCACAGACCGGCCTGCACGGTGAACGGTGCGGGACACGGCAGGCCCTGCGACTGCAGCAGCTGGCATCTCAGCAGGAGCAGCAGCAGCAACAATGGCTGCATCATTGATGTTCGCAAATTCTAGATCGGATGCTCTTCTGCTGTTTTCCGAATTCGAAAATAGTTTCTATGGGTAATGTTCCTTTACTACCGTGCAAACGTTACCAATGCTCAAGGCGCAACTCTGGCGACCTCAACTGTAAATTAAAACGCATCCAGCCAGCGTCGGGCGCAGCTTAAATAGCCGATCTTATACCCCTGCCTGCTCCGCTCCCTGCTCTCATTGGATTAACGCTCAAGTCCATCTAGCCATTGAGGCTTCTTTCTCGAACCCGAATCCGTCTGTCCGGTCTGATTATTCAAATCTTGGCAGGTGGCTGGTTTCTTCAACACTTATAGGGCTACATTAAGACGCTAAAGGTGAGTAAAAATGCCTTTCTGGCGCAAATATTTATGTGTAAAATTTTACTATATACTCTTAATATGACAATCTGTCTACTATTAACCTCAGTCTTGTTGGCTAAATTGATGTCGCTGGGTTGCTGTGTCAGCGGTGTAGCAAGGCCAAATCATTTAACAGTCGCGTCTTTTGTGAACATCATTATTTTATATTAGTGAAGAAAGTCAAAACTTGCCATTCACACTCTGAGAGTTTGTGCCTGTGCTTACGCATGTCCGTGTGCGCGCTTAGGAGTCAGCGGAATGAGTAAAAGACATTCGGCAGTGTCGGGATCACGCTTTGGAATACTCTATTTGACAACGAATGCATGGATTAGAAGATTGACAATTCACATTCACTAAGTGGCAAAGTTTCTGTCTTGCGAATGGATGTCATCGGTTCACTAATTGCTATGATGTACGCTCTTTGTACAACAGTACGAGTACATGTATTTAGTCGAGCCTACTAATATTTTTTTGCGATTTAGGTTATAGAAACTAAATGCTATTTCCTTTTCATTCGGTGGTGCTCAGGGCATCGACAAATATTCACTCGCAATCTACCTAAAGTCTTAATTTTATCCATGCACTGCGGTGAACATCTGCTGGGAAGAAACCGTTTTGGGAAGACAAAGATGCAGCAGCAGCTGCGTACAGTATTGATTGCCAAGAATGACAGACTCAGCTTTTGTTCAAATAGATCGAGTTGATTTTATTACGTACGTGTTTCGCATGTTAAGTGAGACTTCTGTGTATGATTGCTCTAGTTGGCTTCTCTAAGCATTAACAGTCACGGTAAATAGCTGTTGCAGCCGTTCTGTAAGCAAAATGTTTGTGAGCACAGCTCTGCCTCTCTATTGTTTTAATAGCTGTTACATTTGCCATCACACTGCAAGTTCTCTTTAGTCAAATACATGACTCGCAGGTGACTGCCTGCTTGTCTGGAGTCGAAAAGCAAATATTGGAACTACTTTAGGTTTTTCCTTCTGTTTGGTTTCAACTACACAGAGTGCTTTTGTTATAATCTAAAATTGCAGACTCTTAGCATACGTTTAAACGCTGCTAACAGTCCGTATCTCATTCTCCATCAAGTTACTCTCATGAGTTCGAACCTCACTTTTAGACGCACGTTGAATCTCAACTATTTTCCAGACTATTAATTTATGAGCATGAAAACATGTGGTTTAGTGCCAGGAAGCAGCTGGTGGTTTTTCAGAAAGTTCTATAGGCAGAGAGCCTGGCATAAAGGCTCACACACCTCCAATGGCATACTGCTATCAGCAGGCTAGAATAGAGCTTGCTGAATTAAAGTTCTGTCCAATTATTGCTAGAAGTTCGTATTGGCTTTATTGTTTGAACAACTTCTGATTACGACTGTAAACACCGACGAAAGAACTGCAAAAGCTTTTATTTAGCCAATATGGTGTCGGACGAAGCTGATCACAGCATTTTAAGTTTGACCTTTCCTCGTCTCGATCTCCGCCTCCACCTGAGCGTCGGTGAACAGCAGCAGGCGGCAGGCTCTCAGCTTGCTGTTGTACAGCACGTGTCTGCAGCTGGCGTCAATCATAGCGGCTGCAACGCACTCAACAGCGCTGCTCCCATGCGGCACATCGGCGAAGCAGTACTCGGAGTTGAAACTCTCTCGCTTGAAGGCGGCGGCAGTTGACGGTCGGGCATCGCCCGCGAACTCGCAGGCGAATCTAAAATTCTTTCTGCAATTCGAATCGGCAAGAAAACGGCAAGTAGTGAATCGCATGCAGTGAAATTTGTCTCTTCCAGACGGCTGCCTAGACGGCATGCTGTTCTCCGGGAAGATGCCGTTTCCGTTGACCCTTCGCCAGCCGGCTCTGCTCCGGTTTCTCTCATCGGCCAGGTCGCTCAGTCCGAGCCACAGGCCGCAGCTGCAGGTGACACTGGGGATTTCTCCCATTCGAAACTTCTTGATGGAGCTGTGCGAGTTGACGAGCTCGCCTCCGATCGATGCGCACTGCCGATTGGCTGAGCACCAGCTGTAGCTGTGAGCTGTGCTCACGAACAGGCACAGACCGGCCTGCACGGTGAACGGTACCGAACACGGCAGGGTCTGCGACTGCAGCATTGATTTCCAAGAATGAACTAAATGCTTCATTCGATCCAACGATCCGAGTGCAGATCGATTGCGGAGCTGCGGTGTCCCCCCTTGAATCTGAACTCATAAGAAGCACTTTGGGCACAAACCACTGTTGCCATCGGACACACGGCTGGAAGCCTATGGCGAATCTGGAAGCCTATGGTTGAGAACCATGTCAAGAACTGCCCAGCTTGCATACTGGCGGAAAGTCCGACAAGACGCAACAGACAATCATGTGACTCCCGTCGAGCGGCCCAAGCAACCGTGGAACAAGACTGAGGCAAGGACTGGGGTTGGCAACTTTGGTGAGATTGTCGCAGCCCCGTGGCACATCAGCGATTCCTGCTGGTTGTGCATGACCTGCACAGAAAATGGCAAAGAGATCGCAGCTATCGAGATGGTGACATCGTCAAGCATCTGCAGGGCGCTCAGGAAGCTGTTCAACCGCTGGGAGGTTCCCAAGGTGCTCATCAGCGACAACGGACCCCAATTCGTGAGCGAATTTTTTTGGACTTCCTGGATTCCTTGCAGTGTGTTTCCCCGAAAGAAGAGAGAGGCCCTTCCTCTCTCTGGGCAAGAAATAAAATACACCCTTGCTCGCTTCAGTTTTTACTACAGCACTGAATACCGAGTTAGCCTTTTTCCTTATCAAGCATAACATACACTTCTTCTTGTATCATTTTACATGCACTTTCTAATCAGATGTAATGTTACTCTATATTTATTACTGATATCCAGCAATAGTAGGCCTACTGTTTTATTTGCATTTCTCAATTTCGTTTCGATGCAGGATTTTAGTTTAAGCGCTTTAATGATTTTATTAAGCTTACTTTGATACCAAGCTGGCGGAGCTGGTGGGGTTGTAGCCTAGTGGTTAGAGCGTCGGGCTCACGACTTAAAGATCGGGGGTTCGATTCCCGATCGCACTGAAACAATTCGGGGCCTTGAGCAAGACACTCAACTCTGTGCAGTGCTTCAGCTAGTAAAATGAAAAGCTGTAAAATGGGTGCCAGCATTAGCTGGGGTAACTGAGGGTGTGCGTAGCGACCCCCCCCCCCCCCAGTCAACGGACGGAACAGCCGTACGCAGCCTTCAGATGCGCCGCGCAATAGCTGCGGCTGAGCTGTCGGTTGCACATCTCGCCCAATTGTGGCAGATGTAATTTATTAATATACCTCAGAAAATGAGTTCGAATTCGACAGAATAAGTGAAATTCGTCAGTTCAAATACAGCCTGATCAGAAAATATCTTTGCTTTGTCTATGGCAAAAATATGGTGGCTATGGAAAATTTAAGTAAAAGTGAGTGAATTTCATCTGTGGAAAACTAGCCCAGATTTACATGCACGGTGTTGTGAATTTCGGGCAACTTGACCAGAAGCTTCAGTTCTTGCCACCTTACTTAATTATGTTTCTTGAAGGCCACTGAAATGGCGATTTCTTGCATGAAGGCGGCCCAGAAGCAGCGCTTGACTGATCCTCAAGTCGTCTTTGAAGTTAATGATCGTCAGGCGGCAGTAGCGGCAGGTGAGACCCTGCAGAACCGGCGTCTTCGCATTTTGGGCCGAGAAGTGGAAGCTGCAATGGCTGCGAACACGGAGGAGAAATGCAGACAATGACACGAATTCACACTTTGTTACGGACCGCGATGTCTAGCCCGCGCAGACATTTTTGATTGATTGGATTGACTGTCAGATAATTTGGTCCTATTAAATTCTTGTCGCGATTTCGCTCGTCTGTTTTCCTGTTCTGTTTGTTCTGTTACTGTTGTGCTTTGCCTGTTATCAATGTACGCATGTTGAACTGACGAATTTCACTTACTCTGTCGAATTCGAACTCACTTTCTGAGCCAGCCGGCCATAGACTACTGGGCCGCGGCTGCTGAGCCACTGCATTGAATTTGCTATGGCTGACGAATTCGAACTCACTTTCTGAGCCAGCCGGCCATAGACTACTGGGCCGCAGCTGCTGAGCCACTGCATTGAATTTGCTATGGCTGACGAATTCGAACTCACTTTCTGAGCCAGCCGGCCATAGACTACTGGGCCGCAGCTGCTGAGCCACTGCATTGAATTTGCTATGGCTGACGAATTCGAACTCACTTTCTGAGCCAGCCGGCCATAGACTACTGGGCCGCGGCTGCTGAGCCACTGCATTGAATTTGCTATGGCTGACGAATTCGAACTCACTTTCTGAGCCAGCCGGCCATAGACTACTGGGCCGCGGCTGCTGAGCCACTGCATTGAATTTGCTATGGCTGACGAATTCGAACTCACTTTCTGAGCCAGCCGGCCATAGACTACTGGGCCGCGGCTGCTGAGCCACTGCATTGAATTTGCTATGGCTGACGAATTCGAACTCACTTTTGATGAATTCGAAATTGAAAAGGTATATTAATATATACTTTTTTGCGATTGAATTCGTCCAAACTGCAAAACCTTTCGTCCACTAACGCTTTCTTAATGGGAGCTAAATTTAGATTATACCATAGACAACTGTGTTCACGCAAAACGGTTCATCCAGTTTGTAAAACATTTCGTCTAAACCCTTCGTCCAAACAGCTAACAGCTAAACGGAGCGACTTTATTTGATATCACGAGATATTGAACAAAGCAAAAACAGTGTCTAAAGCCAAGGCTAATCGCCTGCGGTCTTCGTTTGACACTGGATGGTAGGGGCCTCGGTTCATCTTCGACTGTTTTGCCGGGTTCAGAATGGAAGATATGCGTTGCTGTAGCTGTAGTGGTAGCAAAAGCGAACTGTCAATTGGGTGTTAACTATGGTAGGAACAGTACACTCGGTCTCTAGTCTAGGGGACGAAATGTTTTACAAACTGGATGAACCGTTTTGCGTGAACACAGTTGTCTATGGTAGAATCTAAATTCAGCTCCATTAAGAAAGCATTTGTGGACGAAAGGTTTTGCAGTTTGGACGAATTCGATCGCAAAAAAGTATATTTATTAATTAAGCTTACTTAACTTATTAAGTTTATTGCGTCATGCCCCAGCCCTGTACTCACTTATTGTACTCTACATCCCCCGGCTTACCTCCCCCCTCCTTTTATGCCTTTTATGCCAACGTGGCCGCACATGATTGGCTGAGGCCTGAAGGCCCAAATATATATAGGCGCTCTCGCCCTACTTGGAGGGCCAAGCTGCTAATTTCGCTGCTTTTTATTTTTTATACTTTATTTAAACCAGGCGCCTAGCCACCGGGGGGACAGGCGGGACATGTCCCCCCCCAGTAAAAGCTATGGGGGGACATGCCACTGCTTTGTCCCCCCCCCACCCCACCTTGTGACTCGTTGTGGTAATAAAAAACTGTTCTACAGGGCACCAAAATATAGCGCCTTAGGCGCCAAATGGTGCCTACGGCGCTAAAATGAGTGCCTGCGGTGCGAAAATGAGTGCCTACGGCGCTAAAATGAGTGCCTGCGGTGCCTAAAGTAATGCCTGCGGCGCCAAAATGAGTGCCTGCGGCGCCTAAAGTAATGCCTGCCGCGCCAAAATGAGCGCGCTGACAACACGATTCTCAAATAATGGAAATTTAGGAATTTAGTCATGTACATGATGAATTCTTGGCTTTATCCCTCCCCCATTTTGCTTTCGACTTTGCAGAGCATTGATGTGCCAGTTACAGTTTTACGGGTATGTTGCAGATCTGCCTGTGCATAAATTCGGAAATGACTTCAGTTCTTCCTAATAACAATATTATACCCACAATGACAATTGACTAGAGTATTGGCTAGAGGCAAGGGGTCACTTGCGACCTCAGCAGGCACACAAGCGCGCTGATACGTACGCAATCATACGCACAGGCACACACTCACACAGGAGTGTACAGCGGCCCTAACTTTATTTTATCGTTAGGCATGTACACTTCACTGTGCCTAAAGGCCGGTAATTGCACGAACAGAGCCAAACCGAGATTCCAACTTAGCCAATAGTTAATGTGATTGCACTTGAATCGAGCCTGGGCCGCTGGCACATCACAGCTAGACCACTGGGCTACGGCCGCCCTATGACTGTAATTTAAATATTGTTTTTGCAAATTCAAAATCTGTTTTGGAAATCAAAGAAAGCGTGTTGACTTCGGATTTCTTTTGCGATGCACTGAACCGATTGTATTTCGAAATAGAAATTGATTTTAACTTAACGAGAAAAACTCATTAATAAATTGGTATCTGCAGTTTCGGTTCGGTAATTCAATAAAGTCCTGGGCTTCTGTCTTCACTCAAGCCGGAACTTGACCCAGTCGGCGCTCGTCTCGATCTCCGCCTCCACCTGAGCGTCGGTGAACAGCAGCAGGCGGCAGGCTCTCAGCTTGCTGTTGTACAGCACGTGTCTGCAGATGGCGTCACTCACAGCGGCTGCAACGCACTCAAAATCGCTGCTCACATTCGGCACATCGGTGAAGCAGTACTCGGAGTTGAAGCTCTCTCGCCTGAAGGCAGTGGATCTCCAGACGCCGTCAGTCGGCGGTCGGGAGTCTCCCACGAACTCGCAGGCGAACCCGAAGTTCACCGTGCAGGGAAAGTCAGCCAAGTACCTGCCGTTGTGCAGTCGGAGGCAGTCGGAGTTGAGTCCGCCGGTTGGTTGAGCGCCACTAAACAGGCTGCCGTCCTCCGGGAAGATGCCGTTTCCGTTGACCCTCTGCCAGCCGTCTCTGCTCCGGTTTCTCTCGTTTGCAAAGTCGCTCAGCCCGACCCACAGATTGCAGCTGCAGCTGGCGCCGGGGATGCTGGCACTCCGAAACAGCTGGATGGAGCTGTGCGAGTTGACGAGCTCGCCTCCGATCGATGCGCACTGCCGATTGGCTGAGCACCAGCTGTAGCTGTGAGCTGTGCTCACGAACAGGCACAGACCGGCCTGCATGGTGAACGGTGCGGGACACAGCAGGGCCTGCGACTGCAGCAGCTGGCAGCTCAGCAGCAGCAGCAGCAGCATTGATCGTCAAGAATGAATCTAAATGTTTTTGTTAAAATATGTGGTTTGCTCGTAGAGTGAGGCTTCTCTATATGCATGCTCTACATGTAGTAGTTGACTCGCGTTAAATAGCCTTCAGAGCCATCCTGTAAGCAACCTCTTTGTGAGCACAGCTCTGGATCTCTTTGTTTTTATAGCTGTTACCCTCAGTATCACACTGCTTTATCTTAAAAAATAGGTGACTGCCAGCTTTCTCGCTAGATATTTGGCTACTCTCAAGTTTTACCTGCTTTTCTGTTTCAGCACAGTTTGCTTTCCTCTACTTTTGCAGAGCGGGGCGTGAGAGCAAGCTGAAAGCTTTATAACGCTGTCAACAGTCCATTTTCTATCCTCCATCATGCCACTCTCTGTGGTTTTTGCTTTCTATTCGTTTTTTGGATATCCAAAAGACACCTGTAAATCAACAGTGGTGCAATAGGATTTATCCGTTCAATGGACCTATCAATAGCAGTGCTAGCGGTTTGGTCAAACAAAACAGGTAAGAAGCCTGACAGCTTAAATTTTCGCCTACGGACCTTTCGCTGCCCCTCAGGCTTTGATAACAGAAAAAAATTAAGCCAGAAGAACGCACTTACTTAGACCTGGAGCTGGCAACTCAGCACTGGGGGGCTAGGGAGGCCAAAAAGCCCTGCAACCCACCACCCCAACCACATGATGAATTGGGGTGGTGGGTTGAACAGACTGTGTGGATAGGCATAAAACGCTGCAGCCGATTGTCTGGCGTTCTCGCTGGTTCACCTGTGGTTCACTGGTTTACTTGCCAGGTAGCTCCAACACAGACCAATCCATGGCCGAATGCGCTGGGGATGCTGTGTATTGGCGTGAATCGCCAGCCTGTTGCGTTCTCGCACCGCCGGTTGAAGCTGAACATCCCGCAGTAGCTTCCTCGTCTTCTCCTTCATTGCTGTGATGACGTGATGATCACCATTATTATCATCAACATCATCATCATCATCATCATCATCATCATCATCATCATCATCATCATCATCATCATCATCATCATCATCATCATCATCATCATTATCACCATCATCACAATCATCATCATCATCATCACCATCATCATCATCATCATCATCATCATCATCATCATTATCATCATCATCACCATCATTATCACCATCATCACAATCATCATCATCATCATCAACATCATCATCACCATCATCATCACCACCATCATCACCATCATCATCATCATCATCATCATCATCATCATCACCATCATCACCATCATCATCATCACCATCATCATCATCAACATCATCATCACCATCATCATCACCACCATCATCACCATCATCATCATCATCATCATCACCATCATCACCATCATCATCATCACCATCATCATCATCACCATCATCATCATCATCATCATAGTAAGCTTCGGCTTTGTCGTCGCATTCTACTGCTGGATAATTGCTCTTAACCGTGACTCCCAGCTGACGAAGAAGTTCTCTGCTGCTGCTGCTGCTGCTGCTGCTGCTGCTGCTGCTGCTCATGTCTGTATTGTGCCAGCAGTTCAACAGAGTCGTTCAAAATTAGCCGCCATTCGCTGTCAGTCAACAATTTTTCTCGCTTTTTAGCGCGGTGCTCCGGGGCATCAAGCTTGTAGTGGAAGTCGTGCATCTACGAGCGGAATTGATGTGAATGCAATGTTCAACAATTACATTCGACAGGTCTTTTGACAGTCGCATCTAGATACCAATGTAAGGGCAATGCAGATTGGGGTCATACTCGACATACTGTTCAATGTAGCGGATGCATTTGATCATCGCTTCGGCATGATTCCGCACTTTGCCAATGCTTGTGCAATCGGCAGACAGCTGTGTCAGGCAGTACCTGAAGTTGCCGTGATGTTTACGCTGTCTTGCGGAGAATGTCTTCTCGGACAAGCTCCTGTACCTCGGCAGCAGTTGCTGCTTTAGCGTATTCTCTCTCCAGATTCTCTCTCTCTCTCACTCTCTCTCACTCTCTCTCTCTCTCTCTCTCTCTCTCTCTCTCTCTCTCTCTCTCTCTCCCTCTCTGCACCGCGCGTCCCGAGGTCAGCTATGCTGCGAGGGACGGGAGCGCTAGATGCGCCCCAACCTGCGAAAGAAGGTCGGTAATCGCTCTCGCGTCCGCCAGAAGGGCATCTTGCTCGCCGGGGCGGGCCGCGAAACCTCTTGGACAGTCATACAGGATGTGTTGCTCGGTGTCACGTGCTCCGCAGTCCGGGCACATGTCGGAGTCGGACAGGCCGAGCCGGAATCTGGTGGCGGCGGCCAGGTTGCTGCAGCCGGCACGGAGCTGGTTAACCAGGACCTCCAGTCTCCTCGGGAGGCCTGGTAGTCTTGGCGCTGTTGCTGCGCTGGCCCGCCAAGATACTGTGTAAGGCTGCCTGGGAGTCAGTAAAGATGTCGATACTTTGGTGTTGTCTGGTGTTCTGAATGGCCAGCAGGATGGCTTGTAGTTCTGCCTGGGTGCTGCTGCAGATGTTCCCTGCTGCGCTGGTGACGACCCGGCCCCAGGATGGGGTGATGATCACCGCTGCACTGGTGCCGTCCGAGGTGCCGCCGGCGGCCGAGCCGTTGGTCCAGGCGCTAGCCGGGTGGGAGTCGCGCTCCTCGAGGTACCTCAGTGCTGTCGCACTGCGGAGGCTCCGGGGCTGGCTGCGGCTGCACTGCGTTGCCAGATTGAGGTCGAAGTTGAAGGCTTCATGGGTCAGCCATGGTGGCTGTGACTGCGGTGCGGGCTCCCTAGTAGAGCCGTTAAGTAGTCCATGCCGGTCGAGCTCTTGGCTAACGCGGCGCCAGCAGCCACGGTGCTCTCGCTGGTAGTCAAGGAGGACGGTGACGGTGTCCTTTGGATCTCTCGGTAGTCTCTGGTGGCTTTCAAAGGCTCGGTTTTTTAGTCGCGGCCGGGTGTCCTTGATGGCGACCTGGAGTGCAGGTGTATCCTGCAGGAGGCGCAGGATTCTTTCTCTGAGTGTCGCGCTGCACTGGAGCACCTGGAGCTGGAGCTTTCCAGACTGCTGTTGTTTTTGCTTATTCGGGGTTTGGGTCTGACCGTCGCAGGGATGCCTGAGCACACGTGAGTCGGACATTGTGCTCTTATATCAATATTTTGGAATAAAATATTGGTGCTAAACTATTCTTCGTGAAAAGGTATTAACTACACTGTGGTGACATTTAAAAAAAAGTCCTCTCAATGACACTCTAGCTGCTCGTGTGGACACCTGTGGCAGCTGTTGAGGCTGACGATGCTACGCGCTTCAGCAGCGGATGCCCATGAGCTGGCGATGCTGGCGCTGACATCCTCATCGTCGGCGTCAGCGGCGGCGGCGGTTGATGGTGAATGGAACAATGACGACTCAGCGCTGCGCCTCTTGGGGAGCGTCGACGGCGCCGTAGCATCATGCAGGCTCAAATCTTCAAAAACGCCGGTGACCTCGTCAGCGACATCAGCAGCGGTTGCGCTTCCGCTTCTTCTTGGATAAGTGCTGCATACTGGAGGCGTTATATACTCGTATTCAGGAAAAGTGCTGCTAAGTTAGGGACGGGTTGTTTTTGTTAAAAAGCCGAGACCTTAGGATATACCATGCTCGCCAATTTTAGCATCAATTTTACGCCTCTATTGGCTTCTATTATGGGGGTTGGTTTTCGATGCTCTGTATTGGCCGATGACAAGGTCACTTGTATACAGTCTAGGGTCATCCCCCGTTTATATTTAGCTCGTTGGTATCGAAATAGAAAGCATGGGGGATAGCCCGCTAACTGATTAAAACGCGCGCGCGCGATCATCAATTGAAGGCAGAATGCAAGTCAGTCAGCCAGCCAGCCAGCCAATTCTTCAATCTATGGTTAGTAAAGTTAGCTATTCTCTTGCTTGCGAGTTTTGATCATTTCACGCATTTCACCCAGTCTCTCTGCTTGGTTTGATTGTTTCTACGTTTAATTGGATTGGATGGTCACATCACCTTAGTGACTGGTGATGTGACCTCTACTGGTGTTATGACCTCTACTGGTGTTTTGACCTTAGGAACTGGTGATGTGACCTTGGGGACTGGTGATGTGACCTTGGGGACTGGTGATGTGACCCGACTGACTGGTGATGTGACCACGTTGACTGGTGATGTGACCGCGTTGACTGGTGATGTGACCTTGGTGACTGGTGATGTGACCTTGGTGACTGGTGATGTGACCTTGGTGACTGGTGATGTGACCTTGGTGACTGGTGATGTGACCTAGGGGACTGGTGATGTGACCTTGGTGACTGGTGATGTGACCTTGGTGACTGGTGATGTGACCCGACTGACTGGTGATGTGACCGTGGTGACTGGTGATGTGACCACGTTGATTGGTGATGTGACCCGACTGACTGGTGATGTGACCGTGTTGATTGGTGATGTGACCCGACTGACTGGTGATGTGACCGTGTTGACTGGTGATGTGACCCGACTGACTGGTGATGTGACCCGACTGACTGGTGATGTGACCCTGTTGACTGGTGAAGTGACCCCGTTGACTGGTGATGTGACCTTAGTGACTGGTGATGTGACATCTACTGGTGATGTGACCTTAGTGACTGGTGATGTGACCTTGGTGACTGGTGATGTGACCTTGGTGACTGGTGATGTGACCTAGGGGACTGGTGATGTGACCTTGGTGACTGGTGATGTGACCTTGGGGACTGGTGATGTGACCTTGGTGACTGGTGATGTGACCGCGTTGACTGGTGATGTGACCCTGCTGACTGGTGAAGTGACCCCGTTGACTGGTGATGTGACCTTAGTGACTGGTGATGTGACCTCTACTGGTGATGTGACCTTGGTGACTGGTGATGTGACCTTGGTGACTGGTGATGTGACCTTGGTGACTGGTGATGTGACCTTGGGGACTGGTGATGTGACCTTGGGGACTGGTGATGTGACATCTACTGGTGATGTGACCTTGGTGACTGGTGATGTGACCTTGGTGACTGGTGATGTGACCTTGGTGACTGGTGATGTGACCTTGGGGACTGGTGATGTGACCTTGGTGACTGGTGATGTGACCTTGGGGACTGGTGATGTGACCTTGGTGACTGGTGATGTGACCGCGTTGACTGGTGATGTGACCCTGTTGACTGGTGAAGTGACCCCGTTGACTGGTGATGTGACCTTAGTGACTGGTGATGTGACATCTACTGGTGATGTGACCTTGGTGACTGGTGATGTGACCTTGGTGACTGGTGATGTGACCTTGGTGACTGGTGATGTGACCTTGGTGACTGGTGATGTGACCTTGGTGACTGGTGATGTGACCTTGGTGACTGGTGATGTGACCTTGGGGACTGGTGATGTGACCTTGGTGACTGGTGATGTGACCGCGTTGACTGGTGATGTGACTGTGGTGACTGGTGATGTGACCGTGGTGACTGGTGATGTGACCCCGTTGACTGGTGATGTGACCTTAGTGACTGGTGATGTGACCGCGTTGACTGGTGATGTGACTGTTGTGACTGGTGATGTGACCGTGGTGACTGGTGATGTGACCCTGTTGACTGTTGATGTGACATTGTTGACTGGTGAAGTGACCCCGTTGACTGGTGATGTGACCTTAGTGACTGGTGATGTGACCTCTACTGGTGATGTGACCTTGGTGACTGGTGATGTGACCTCTACTGGTGTTTTGACCGCTAAGACTGGTGATTTGACCTCAACTACCGATCAAAAGCAGTTGCGCTAAATGAATTCAGCTACACATTTCTCGAGCGAGCGCAGCGTTTCCCAGAAAAAAATTTGTTTGTTGTTAGAGTTAGGGTTAGGTTTAGGGTTAGTGAGGGGGAGGGGAGGGTAGAGATAGAATGATAGGCAGGCAGGCAGGCAGGCAGGCAGGCAGGCAGGCAGGCAGGCAGGCAGGCAGGCAGGCAGGCAGGCAGGCAGGCAGGCAGGCAGGCAGGCAGGCAGGCAGGCAGGCAGGCAGAGATTAAAAGCAATTTAACAGAATTATATAATTTTGCTTATATATTCACACTATGGTATTTATTTCAGTAGTAGACAATGCATAGTTTATTTTATATGTATATATATAGGTATCATACTCCTACTCTTCTTTCTCCTCCTCCTCCACCACAGCAGTCATCCTCATTTTCTGCACTATAATTTCGAAGAGCAAGTGTTGATTTATTTTTAGTATATTTACTATAAATAGATGCGGGTTCGTCCCTTAGAGAATTGATTCGATTTCTCGCTCGCTCGCTCGCTCACTCACTCGATAGTCTATGGTCAATCAGTCTTCTTGTAGCTTTAGTGACGAGCCAGCATGTATTTCTAGTATAGATTCTTTAGGGACGAACCCGCGGCTATTTATAGTAAATATACTAAAAATAAATCAATTATTGTCACACTGCGGATAAGCTCGTGTCTGCCCTTGCCCTGTCCAGACGAATAGACGGACGGACGCCCCCCCTAACCCTAACCCTAACCAACCTAAGCATAACGTTAGATGGATTAGAGCAGCGCGCGTTCAATGTTAAGTAAACAATAGTCTATGGTTGGTTATACGAGACTGAATGATACCGCGGATGGATGAATGGATGGATGACAATCGACACTAGTACTTTAGTCTATGGTAATCTATCTATGTTAGATAGTTTATGTTTGTCTCTGTCTCTAATACCGCTGTTAATCAAACCAACCAACTGGCTGGCTGGCTGGCTGGCTGGCTGGCTGGCTGGCTGGCTGGCTGGGCTGGCTGGCTGGCTGGCTGGCTGGGCTGGCTGGCTGGCTGGCTGGCTGGCTGGCTGGCTGGCTGGCTGGCTGGCTGGCTGGCTGGCTGGCTGGCTGGCTGGCTGGCTGGCTGGCTGGCTGGCTGGCTGGCTGGCTGGCTGGCTGGCTGGCTGGCTGGCTGGCTGGCTGGCTGGCTGGCTGGCTGGCTGGCTGGCTGGCTGGCTGGCTGGCTGGCTGGCTGGCTGGCTGGCTGGCTGGCTGGCTGGCTGGCTGGCTGGCTGGCTGGCTGGCTGGCTGGCTGGCTGGCTGGCTGGCTGGCTGGCTGGCTGGCTGGCTGGCTGGCTGGCTGGCTGGCTGGCTGGCTGGCTGGCTGGCTGGCTGGCTGGCTGGCTGGCTGGCTGGCTGGCTGGCTGGCTGGCTGGCTGGCTGGCTGGCTGGCTGGCTGGCTGGCTGGCTGGGCTGGCTGGCTGGCTGGCTGGCTGGCTGGCTGGCTGGCTGGCTGGCTGGCTGGCTGGCTGGCTGGCTGGCTGGCTGGCTGGCTGGCTGGCTGGCTGGCTGGCTGGCTGGCTGGCTGGCTGGCTGGCTGGCTGGCTGGCTGGCTGGCTGGCTGGCTGGCTGGCTGGCTGGCTGGCTGGCTGGCTGGCTGGCTGGCTGGCTGGCTGGCTGGCTGGCTGGCTGGCTGGCTGGCTGGCTGGCTGGCTGGCTGGCTGGCTAAACAATAAACACTAGTACTCATTTAGCGCAGCATATAGTCATATAGCTAATACATACATACATACCGATTGACTGACTGGCTAACTAACCCACCCAATCTACCTATTACTATAAATATCCCACCCCAACCCAACCACTTACCTGTCACAGCCAAAATTAATTTTTGGGAAACGCTGCGCTCGCTCGAGAAATGTGAAATTTCTCTAAGTGTCAAAATTTTTTTGACTTAGAAAATTTTCGCGCTGAAAAAAAACTTTTTTCTTCTGGGGATGCTTGCTTTCTGGGTGATGATTGCTGCTGTCTAGATCTCGGGTGATTGCTCGCTGTCTAGCTCTGGTGGATTGTAGAGATGAGCGGAGAGTGAAGAGAAGCGAGAGTAGAATTGATAGAGGATAGAGATGGAAGAGTTGAGATAAGAAATTTGGGGGATGCTATCTATTTGGGGGATGCTATCTATCTTGGGGATGCTTGCTATCTGGGGGGATGCTTGCTATCTGGGGGATGCTTGCTATCTGGGGGATGCTTGCTATCTGGGGGATGCTATCTATCTGGGGGATGCTTGCTATCTGGGGGATGCTATCTATCTGGGGGATGCTATCTATCTGGGGGATGCTTGCTATCTGGGGGGATGCTTGCTATCTGGGGGGATGCTTGCTATCTGGGGGATGCTTGCTATCTGGGGGATGCTATCTATCTGGGGGATGCTTGCTATCTGGGGGATGCTATCTATCTGGGGGATGCTATCTATCTGGGGGATGCTATCTATCTGGGGGGATGCTTGCTATCTGGGGGATGCTTGCTATCTGGGGGATGCTTGCTATCTGGGGGATGCTATCTATCTGGGGGATGCTTGCTATCTGGGGGATGCTATCTATCTGGGGGATGCTATCTATCTGGGGGATGCTTGCTATCTTGGGGATGCTTGCTATCTGGGGGATGCCTGCTGTCTGGGAGATGAATCTTCTTCATACTAATCTCCTGCAAAACGGCTCTTATAAGCCGCAGTGTGTCAAAATGGCTCCCATAAGCCACAGTGTGTCAAAACGGCTCCCATAAGAATCTATATATCAAAAGCGCTCACGCAAAACGGCTCCTATAAGCCACAGTATGTCAAAACGGCTCACATAAGAATCTAAATCAAAAGCTATCATGCAAAATGGCTCCTATAAGCCGCAGTGTGTCAAAATGGCTCCCATAAGCAACAGTGTGTCAAAACGGCTCCCATAAGAATCAATGGCTCGTACAATTTGGCTCCCAAAAGCCGCAGTATGTCAAATCGGCTCCCATAAGCCGCAGTATGTCAAATCGGCTCCCATAAGCCGCAGTGTGTCAATTTGGCTCCCATAAGAATCAGTATGTCAAAACGGCTCCCATAAGCCGTAGTGTGTCAATTTGGCTCCCATAAGCCGCATTCTGTCAATTTGGCTCCCATAAGCAACAGTGTGTCAAAACGGCTCCCATAAGAATCAATGGCTCGTGCAATTTGGCTCCCATAAGCCGTAGTGTGTCAATTCGGCTCTCGATTATAATTGGTTGTCTATGGTATGTACAATCTAGCGAGGAAATCTATCACGAGGGTCGTTCGTGATCAATATACATGTATTCTATGGTCTATGGGGAGCGGGAATCCGAAATGCGCTAGGGAAATAAAAAAAACGAATGTATTAGCCTTAGGGGAGCCATTTTGCATAGACGGGAGCCAAATTGACATGAATTTTGTCTATGGCCGAAAGACTAGTCTTTAAGGCTAGCTAAAGCTATATATTGTAACACGACGAAGTGTGCATTTAACAGCATAGTCTATGGCCAAACTGTGGTAATCCTCTCTAGCTCTCCTCTATGTTTCGCTCTTCTCCTCTCCTCTTCAACGCGCACCTAACGCAACTGCAACCTCTTGTCTATGTGCTTTATTAATTATGCACTTGATATACAAATTACAGAATCTCCTATTTTAATTCTGATTATTATTGGAGATTTTACTAAATCGTTTCAAAGGTACATAATTCTTGAAGATGAAATTTCTCCAGAATTGGAGAAAATGAATTTGGGGTCAATGCCGCAGAGAGAATGGAACGGTGATGAGGGTTAATTGTGCCACTTTGTCGAATTTAGGCCCATAAAAGTCACCAATTTACGCACTAAAATCTCGCAAACCTCCGCTATGGCAAATTGTCGTCAGAACCGTTAAATAGAGCTTCATGTTAAATAAACGAACAAAGTTCTGTCCAATTATTGCAAGCAGTTCGAGCCGGCTTAATGTGTGGGTAACTTTCCAAGTTTCCATTAAAATTGTAAACACCAACGAAAAAAGACACTGTCAAAGCTTTAATTTAGCCAGTATTCAGTATGCTGTCGAGCTAAGCTGATCACAGCATTTTAAGTTTGACCCAGTCGGCGCTCGTCTCGATCTCCGCCTCCACCTGAGCGTCGGTGAACAGCAGCAGGCGGCAGGCTCTCAGCTTGCTGTTGTACAGCACGTGTCTGCAGCTGCCGTAAATCATAGCGGCTGCAACGCACTCAACAGCGCTGCTCACATTCGGCACATCCGTGAAGCAGTACTCGGAGTTGTAGATGGCTCTCTTGAACGACACTTTCTTCCAGTTGGCAAACCTCGGATCCGCAGAGGGGTCCTTGTACTCGCAAGCGAATCCAAAGTTTAATTTGCAATTGGTGTCTTTGAGCAGTCCGAGTTCGTTCATCCGAATGCAGTTTTCAACAGCAAGTCCTGATGGTTCGTTTGAGGGAAACAGACTTTCGGGACTGGCGAAGCCGTTTCCGTTGACCCTCTGCCAGCCGGCTCTGCTCCGGTTTCTCTCATCGGCCAGGTCGCTCAGGCCGAGCCACAGCTGGCAGCTGCAGGATGAGCTGATGCCGCTGCGATTGAGCGCCAGGATGGAGCTGTGCGAGTTAACGAGCTCGCCTCCGATCGATGCGCACTGCCGATTGGCTGAGCACCAGCTGTGGCTGTGAGCTGTGCTCACGAACAGGCACAGACCGGCCTGCATGGTGAACAGTGCGGGACACGGCAGGGCCTGCGACTGCAGCAGCTGGCAGCTCAGAAGCAGCAGCAGCAGCAGCTGCTTCATTGACATTTACGCTAATGGATTGGGTATCGATCTGTCTGTCGAAGTCCAATAGTTTGTAGTCGTTTGTGACGCCAGCAAACGGCTTTACCAACACTAACGTCCTTGCTCTGTAAAAGTCCAAATAGCCGGTGCTGTCAGTGCGGCTGCTTCAATTTTACCTCTTTCGCTATTGCTAGTTAAGTAGTCTCGTCTACTAATTACGATGTTAACTTCTAGTGGTCCTTGAGTCTACTCATCTCTCTATGAGAGAATCGTTTGAATCTTCATCACGCGGTGGCACTGCATTTGTGCCTCAATTATTTTGAAAATTTCTAGACGGACTTGAGTCGTACAAGTAGCTCATATTGAGTAAATCTTCTTGTCACCAAGACTCGGCGAATCTCTTTCCATTAAAGATTGTTACCTTTCAAGTCGGCGGGACTTTTTAATGAGCTGTTTGTTCACAATTATTACGTGAAAAGCTCTGTCTGTCTGACACTTTCAGATACTTCGCCGACTCTACCAGAAACTTGACAGCTGTCGGCTCTTTTTACCAAGCAGACATTTCCCAAGGCATTAACCCAAGGCATTAACCCAAGGCATTAACCCAAGGCATTAACCCAAGGCATCAACCCAAGACATTAACCCAAGGCATTAACCCAAGGCATTAACCCAAGGAATTAACCCAAGGCATTAACCCAAGGCATTAACCCAAGGCATTAACCCAAGGCATTAACCCAAGGCATTAACCCAAGACATTAACCCAAGGCATTAGCCCAAGGCATTAACCCAAGACATTAACCCAAGACATTAACCCAAGGCATTAACCCAAGACATTAACCCAAGACATTAACCCAAGGCATTAACCCAAGACATTAACCCAAGGCATTAACCCAAGGCATTAACCCAAGGCATTAACCCAAGGCATTAACCCAAGGCATTTAACCCGACAGACAAGACGGACCCAAACAGACATTTTAGCACCAGTCTTTGCCCGTTAAGGATTAGACAAATTTCAGTTTGAACAATTTCAACCTAATGGAATAAAGGGGTATTAGTACTATCTAGTAGTAACTCTTTTACAGCCTATGAATTGAACACGCTAGTAGCTAAATGTACAAGATAACAGGACAGGCAGTGACGAGCAACAACAAGCAGAAGATAGAGCAAAATAGGACCCAGCTAAACCAGTCTTTATCTTCCGAAAGCAGTCAATTGCGATAACAGCGCGCGACTGAAAACAATTATAAACGCTAGAGCTAGCTGTTGAAGTGTGCGCCACGCAGTCACCCCAGAGCCCAGACAACTCGCAGTCATGAGCTACAAGCTGTACTACTTCGACGGTCGCGGACGTGGAGAAATTATCCGTCTGGTCTTCGCAGCCGCTGGGGTCGATTTCGAAGACATTCGATTCGATTTGGAAGAATGGGAAAGCAAGTACAGGGCGATCTCGCCTACGGGCTTGTGTCCGTACTTGGTCGACCCGGTGACCGGGAAAACGCTGGTGCAAAGTGGCGCCATCGCCAGACTGCTGGCTGCGAGATTCGGCCTGGCAGCCAGCGATGACCAGGAGTTCTACAGAGTTGAGAGAATCCTGCACCAGGTTAGCGCTTCGGGGTTCAACCATAAGTAGGAAATTTTCTTACAAACTACTGACAAAACAGTAGCTTTTCAAACCATAAATTTTTTTCTGTGGCTGTTAAATAGAGGGGTTGAGGCCTAGTGGTTAGGGTGTCGGACTTACAACTGAAAGGTCGGGGGGTTCGCTTCAGTTCACTCAGCTATAAAATGGGTGCCAGCATTGGCTGGGGTCATTGAGAGTGTGTGTGGCGACCCCCCAGTCCTTGGACTGAACAGCCGTACGCAGCCTTCAGATGCGCTGCGCAAATAGCTGCGGCTGAGCTGTCGGTTGCACATCTGTATTATTGCAGGTGTAATAAATTAAAATTATATTTTTATTATGAACTGTCCATTGAGCTTTGAGCTTTAGTTCGTTTAATTAGGTCAATTGAACGAGCCTTCGTCAATCAAATATCATATTAAAAAGATTTACTAGTATAAAAGCTAGAACCTTTGCTCCGTTCCCCTACACCGAAAAGCTCACGGACATCGAGAACCTCGCCATCGACATACTATTTGGCCCGGAGGAGAAGCGTCCAGCTTTCAAGAAGGAATTCCTGGAGACCAAGGCGCCTTACCATTTCGGCATCCTGGCCGGGTACCTGCGGGAGGCCTCCGACTCGAAGTTCGCCGCAGCTGGAAAGAGCCTCACCTTGGCCGACCTGGCCCTTATCAACCTGATCGACTTCATGGAGTTCATCGGCCCCGAAGCCCAGGAGCTCGCGGCCGGCTTCGCGGAGTTCGCCGCCCACCGGAAGCACGCGCTCGAGTCGAACAAGAAACTGGCCGACTATCTGGCCAACCGGAAACCGGGAGCGCTGCCGTTCTAGAGATCTAGAGAACGAGCCGAGTTCGGAGACAAAGCTTATAATCATTTTTCAAATAATTAATTTTCATGGACAACTACAGTAGAAGGGCGCCTACGCTCGATTTCTAAGAAATTCGAATTCTAGCGTCCTAACTTCAACTTCAACTGTCCATTTTAGTTACAAAACAAGCCAATCTACTGTAGCTGCATGACATAGAGGCGTTTGTTAGTTTGACGTATATATCTGAACGTTGTTATCAAATCATTTGCGGAAATACATAGGAAACGTTTTTTATTATTATTATTAGAGGCAGGGGGGTTGTGTGCACCCTGGCGCACTTTAAGCGACATAGGCACACAACCGGCGAGAGGCATTACTGCCCATTCCGCCGACTCCCCTGAGCAGGCATACAAGCGCGCGGATACGTACGCAGGCACACACTCACACAGGAGTGTACAGCGGCCCTAACTTTATATTATCGTTAGGCATGTACACTTCACTGCGCCTTGGGGGTTGGCTCTCAAGGCCGTTAATTGCACAAGCAGAGCCAAGCCGAGATTCCAATTCAGCCCCAAATTAATGTGACTGCACTTGGAATCGAGCCTGGGTCGCTGGCACACCAGAGCAGCTGCGCTACCGCTGGGCTACGGCCCCCTTAGGAAACGTTTGCTAATGACTTAAATCGAAACTTAAGTACCGTAGTTAAAAAATTTAATCAGAACTACCAACCATTATCAGCGTCAATTAAGGGAGATTAGAGGAATGCAGTCTTACAATAACTTGTATTTTAAAATATTCCACAACAAATCTATGCTAAACAGTACTAGCTATAGTGGCCTCCACGTGTTTGGGTGAAATTGCGGTCAGATTTTTTACTTTTGCGGCAAAAATAAAAAGAGAAAACGCACACCCTGCATGTGCAGTTTGCAACAGCTGCTTAGTTTAGTGCTTCCTCGCGAGCAAAACAGCTTACGAGTACTAACGAACTAGTTACTTCAAGGCTGAGCAGTGTGCAAACTCTATCCCTTACCCCGGACTCAGTGTAGCATTTTATAAAAATTCCCCGAAGTGCGGCTTTCACTTCTGTTTCATTGGTACCTATAATAACAGATAGATGCAGTAGACGCATCGAATTAAAGAGACCGAAACTATTTTTTCCAAGGAAAATACATTTTGTCACCAGTTCCCGCAAGGCGATCTACATGATGAGCTACAAGCTGTACTACTTCGACATGCGCGGCAGAGCGGAAGTCATTAGGCTTGTGCTCGCTGCGGCAGGCGTCGAGTTTCAGGACATCCGGTTCAGCAGAAACGAATGGATGGCCAAGTACAAGGCGATGGCGCCAACCGGAGTAGCGCCCTTCCTGGATGACCCGGTGACAGGTAGCACGCTGGTGCAGAGCAATCCCATAGCTGCCCTGCTGGCTAAGAGGTTCAACTTGATGAGCAGCGATCCATTTGAGTGCTACCTTGTGGATCGATTGATCTATCAGGTGAGTACATATATACGAGTACATGAACTCTAGAACAGCTGGAGGTCGGCAAACTCCCTCTATTTCGCTGAGACTTCACAATAGCAATCCGGCCCGCTCAAGGTTTGTTTCTCTTCTCAGCTCTGTTACTTTTGTAGCTACCCCCTGAGGCAACAAAAGTTTGTCCACCCTGCGGAACATTTGTCGAAAAATTCGTGTCTTCAGGCTATACCGACGCAAAATTAGCGAAGAAACCGTATCAAGATGCATTATCATCTCATCAGACTTCACCTTCTTTTGAAATAATATTTTTGATTGCCTGCATCAGCGAGTGCAACAACAATATATTATAATAGTCTTTATTCTACACAATGTCTTAGCAGACGGACGCTCTCGCATGTGAGCTAAAGCAAGGTTCTCTTCCATATACCTATCTGTTGTCAAATTGCTCTACAGTTCGATACAACGGTGCGTAGGGTAAAATTGAACAGCAAATGAAGTTAAACAAGCGCATTCTATTAGCACTGAGCATTTTGAAACAGCTGTTCTGCACTACTACGAGTATGCATGATTATTGTGCATGTGTGCATGATGCATGAGACACAATAATAGCCATTAGTTTTGGCCATTATTCAACAGTTGCACCCGCTATTCATATTTACCACAGGTACGAAAAATTCATCACGTGACTGCCTTCCCCACGTATTCAACTCTCTTTTTTATCTTAGCATCCGCGTGAAATAAGGAAGGGTAGATCGTTCAGTATGTTCATGTAGCTGGGCTGAATAATGATACAGGTTTCGGGCCATTCTTTAACTACGACGTATGCTACACACTGCATAGGTGCCATTGTTTCACACTTATTTCACGCTAATGCAACCATAAGGCTAGAGGTTTGATACATGATAAACATCGGGAAACAGTCACGTGATAAAATTTGTGTACATTGGGGAGTAATCTGTGGAATAATGGCCAAAACTAATAGCTATTGTGTCTGGATGAAAGTATATCTATTTTAAAATGTGTCTGTACATTGATTTGAGCAATCTTTAACTCGCGGAGCTAAACAATTTCCAGTTCAGATTACCGATTTCCAACATTCAGATTAACGATTTCTAACGTTCAGATTATTGATTTCCAACATTCAGATCAGATTACCGATTTCCAACATTCAGATTACCGATTTCCAACATTGAGATCAGATTACCGATTTCCAACATTCAGATTACCGATTTCCAACATTCAGATCAGATTACCGATTTCCAACATTCAGATTACCGATTTCCAACATTCAGATTACCGATTTCCTACATTCAGATTACCGATTTCCAACATTCAGATTACCGATTTCCTACATTCAGATTACCGATTTCGCCGAAGAAGCAATCGCTCCAGCGCTGTACGGTCCTGCGGGGAGTCGAGAAGCTGCCAAGCAGGAGTTCCTCGAAGCCAAAGGACCGCGCCATTTTGCCAGCCTGGTGAAGTTGATGCAGGACTCCGGCAGCAGCGGTGGATTCGCCGTTGGAGACTCGCTCACTTTAGCTGATCTGGCCATCATCAACCTGCTTGACTTCGTTGACTGCATGGGACCGGAGGCGCGCCGCCTGATGTCCAGCTTCCCTCAGCTGGCAGCTCATCGCGAACGCGTTCTGGCATCGAACAAAAACCTTGCCGCTTACATTGCCAATAGGAAAGGCTATTAAATAGTTGTTTTAAACATTTGCGTAACTGCATTGTGCAGGATTTTGGCTGTGAATTGATTAAAACAATTAATTGCCAGCGATTTAGGTTAGGTGAAAGTTACGTTTTAGGTTACGGGGCCGTAGCCTAGTGGTCCAGCGCGGCGCTCTGGTGTGCCAGCGGCCCAGGCTCGATTCCAAGTGCAGTTACATTAATTTAGGGCTAAATTGGAATCTCGGCTTGGCTCTGCTCGTGCAATTGACGCCCTTCAAGGCCAACCCCCAAAACACAGTAAAGTGTACATGACTAACGATAAATAAAGTTAGAGCCGCTGTACACTCTTGTGTGAGTGTGTGCCTGTGCGTATGACTGCGTACGTATCCTTGCGCTTGTGTGCCTGTGTTGTTATTTTGGAGTCGATTTGTTTAACTTTAGGATGAGCAACGGAAAAAACAAACGATAGGCACGAAAGGCCTTGCACGGTCAATATATTTTGTATTAAAAAAATGGTGAGTGAAAATTTGGGGGTGGGGGGGCTAGGTAGGCTAGGAGAGAGATAAGAAGGGTAGGAAAACGGGGGAGGCGGCAAAGCGCACAAACAGAGGGGGTGGTTTGAAAGCGGCAAATAAATCGATATTAGGCTAAACAACCACCACCGTACACACAGGTACATATGCACTGAATGAATGAGTAAATGAATGAATTCCGCGACAGCCTGCTCAGGGGAGTCGGCGGAAGGGGCAGCAATGCCTCTCGCCGGTTGCGTGACAGTGTCGCTTAAAGTGCGCTGGGATACGCACAGCCCCCTGCCTCTAATAAAGAAGAAAATTGCCAACTGAAACGACCGAGTCCGCGATGGACTTTTTAAGCATAAAAAGTGAGTTAACAATTTAAATAATGCATTCAATAGTGATTATACGTTATTTAAACAACTATTGCACCAAAAGGTATGGAAAAATTAGCAAATTTCAGTTCAGTCTATCAACTATTCGATCCGAAATTTGTTTCTGATGTTTCTGATATGCCACTTAAGTCTGGCAAGCCATCAGGCTGTTGAAAAAAGATTAAACATCCTACACAGTTGTGAAGCATCACTCGAACTCGAGAGCAATCCAGTGGTAGCATCAAAACAGAAATTCTCGCACTTCTATCACGAAACTGCGAGAATGTTTATTTAGCTTGCTAATCGCCCAATCGCAGCTCGGTCAGAAAAGCAATTCTTCTCGAATCATTCAGCAATTTGAAGCTTAAGAACATCTTCGACACGGATGCCACAAGAACTCTTGAGCAGAGAGAGCCTGAGACAGTTTGAACACTTCAATGCAACAGACAAATAAAAACGACACCACAATTGTTTTAAATACCTAAAACTCGAATTAAAAAACCGTATACTGTTTTAACTCTGCTTTGGAGATTAGCTTAGCCGCAGTAAATTTAGCTACAGAATACGTTACCGGATCTGTGAGTCAGCCATGCTGCTGCTGCTGCTTCTGAGCTGCCAGCTGCTGCAGTCGCAGGCCCTGCCGTGTCCCACACCGTTCACCATGCAGGCCGGTCTGTGCCTGTTCGTGAGCACAGCTCACAGCCACAGCTGGTGCTCAGCCAATCGGCAGTGCGCATCGATCGGAGGTGTGCTCGTCAACTCGCACGCTCCTTGGCGCTGTGTGCCTGGCATGATGGAGCTCGACCTGCGGACTGAGCAACGGAAAAAACAAACGATAGGTCACGAAAGGCCTTGCAGATGTTTAAAAAATGGTGAGTGAAAACCTAGGAGGCTGAGAGAGATAAGAAGGGTAGGAAAACGGCGCAAAGCGCACAAACAGAGGGGGTGGTTTGAAAGCGGCAAATAAATCGATATTAGGCTAAACAACCACCACCGTACACACAGGTACATATGCACTGAATGAATGAGTAAATGAATGAATTCCGCGACAGCCTGCTCAGGGGAGTCGGCGGAAGGGGCAGCAATGCCTCTCGCCGGTTGCGTGACAGTGTCGCTTAAAGTGCGCTGGGATACGCACAGCCCCCTGCCTCTAATAAAGAAGAAAATTGCCAACTGAAACGACCGAGTCCGCGATGGACTTTTTAAGCATAAAAAGTGAGTTAACAATTTAAATAATGCATTCAATAGTGATTATACGTTATTTAAACAACTATTGCACCAAAAGGTATGGAAAAATTAGCAAATTTCAGTTCAGTCTATCAACTATTCGATCCGAAATTTGTTTCTGATGTTTCTGATATGCCACTTAAGTCTGGCAAGCCATCAGGCTGTTGAAAAAAGATTAAACATCCTACACAGTTGTGAAGCATCACTCGAACTCGAGAGCAATCCAGTGGTAGCATCAAAACAGAAATTCTCGCACTTCTATCACGAAACTGCGAGAATGTTTATTTAGCTTGCTAATCGCCAATCGCAGCTCGGTCAGAAAAGCAATTCTTCTCGAATCATTCAGCAATTTGAAGCTTAAGAACATCTTCGACACGGATGCCACAAGAACTCTTGAGCAGAGAGAGCCTGAGACAGTTTCAACACTTCAATGCAACAGACAAATAAAAACGACACCACAATTGTTTTAAATACCTAAAACTCGAATTAAAAAACCGTATACTGTTTTAACTCTGCTTTGGAGATTAGCTTAGCCGCAGTAAATTTAGCTACAGAATACGTTACCGGATCTGTGAGTCAGCCATGCTGCTGCTGCTGCTTCTGAGCTGCCAGCTGCTGCAGTCGCAGGCCCTGCCGTGTCCCACACCGTTCACCATGCAGGCCGGTCTGTGCCTGTTCGTGAGCACAGCTCACAGCCACAGCTGGTGCTCAGCCAATCGCAGTGCGCATCGATCGGAGGTGAGCTCGTCAACTCGCACGGCTCCATTCTGGCGCTCAATCGAAGTGGCATCAGCTCATCCTGCGGCTGCGACCTGTGGCTCGGACTGAGCGACCTGGCCGATGAGAGAAACCGGAGCAGAGCCGGCTGGCAGAGGGTCAACGGAAACGGCTTCGCCAGTCCCGAAAGTCTGTTTCCCTCAAACTCGAACCATCGACTTGCTCTTGAAAACTCACCTTCATGAAAACTCGGACTGCCAAAGTGACACCAAGCGAAATTAAGTTCTTTGGATTCGCTTGCGATTGTCACATAGGACCCCTCTACGGCCAGTTCGCCAAATGGAATGAAGTGCTCCGTTCACAAATCGCCTATCACAACTGACTGCGATTCATTTGGGATGGCCTTTTAAGGGTCACGGACAACATCAAATAACGTGACACGTTGCAGCCGCTATGATTTACGGCAGCTGCAGACACGTGCTGTACAACAGCAAGCTGAGAGCCTGCCGCCTGCTGCTGTTCACCGACGCTCAGGTGGAGGCGGAGATCGAGACGAGCGCCGACTGGGTCAAGTTCTATTTGGTCTGATTGATCTGGCAACACTACTGAACTGACGAGTTTGAGACGAAGCGATGTTAAAAAATTAATTATGATTTTTACTATCGAAATTTTCGACTTACCCCAAATTTGTCCCGAACTCTTGCTAAGCATCGATGCAAGAAAGAATTTCTAGTAGGCTGCATGGAGTTTTAAGAGGGTCTTGGATTGAAGATTCTAGATTGTTTTTTCGTGCATCTTTATTGTCGTTGAGTCTTCTTATATAATTTATCTCAATTTCAGTGAGGCCCTAGCTTAGGCTGGTGAGGAGAGAGAGTGGAGAGTTATGATGAGAGTTGCATTTTTGACCAGTGGCCACTTGTTAGCTACTGGTTTCGGGATGGAAACTGTAACATGTTGCCGAGTGTGTGCGAAATCTTGGTTTTTCAATTAGGAACACGCTCGGGAATAAACAGGCCGTTGATTTTTAAGTCGTGCCAAAACTATCTTCGGAGAGATTGGGAAGGACAGCTCGTTCTATTAAAAAACCATCAGAGGCTGTATATTAGCTGCTAAGGCCTCATTTATACATGTTCGATAATAAATCTAGTGAGAAGGGGGCCGTAGCCCAGTGGTCGAGCGCGGCGCTCTGATGTACCAGCGGCCCAGGCTCGATTCCAAGTGCAGTCGCATTTAATTGGAGCTCAATTGGAATCTCGGCTTGGCTCTGCTTGTGCAATTAACGCCTTTGAGGGCCCACCCCCAAGGCGAGGATTGCCCCTTCTGCCTCTCCGGTGTCGAGAATGCGGAGCACTTCTTCTGTGAATGGACTCCCCGAAGGGGACCGCACTCACTACCGAATCTCCCTGCGTGACACCGCAGCACTAGCTGCCCGTGGTCGCCAGGGGTTGGCAAAATGGGCGGCAACGCCTCCCCACTGTATCCGGACGCCCGGAACCCTCCTAAGTAAAGTAAGTCAAAGATGTTTACCGGGTCTAAGTTTGAATCACTCGAACTTGAGAGCAATCCAGCTGCAGCACTAGAGCTGCAATTCTCGTCCTTCTGTCACGAAATTGCGAGACTGTTTATTTGGCTTGCCAATCATCAATTGCTGCTCTGAGCAGCTTCTTCACGAATCATGCAGCAATTTGAAGCTAAAAACATATGCGGTACAGATGCCACAAGAACTCTTCAGCAGTGAGCGCCTGAGCGAATGTCAACACTTTTAGAAACAGGCTAATATTTTTTTATAATAAACTTTCTAAATAAGTAAAACTCTAGCTCCAAAAACCGTATACTGTTTTGCCTTTGCCGTAAGGGTTAGCTTAGCCTCAGTGAATTTAGCTACAGAATACGTTTACCGGATCTGTGAGTCATCCATGCTGCTGCTGCTGCTGCTGAGCTGCCAGCTGCTGCAGTCGCAGACCCTGCCGTGTCCCGCACCGTTCACCATGCAGCAGGCCGGTCTGTGCCTGTTCGTGAGCACAGCTCACAGCCACAGCTGGTGCTCAGCCAATCGGCAGTGCGCATCGATCGGAGGTGAGCTCGTCAACTCGCAGAGCTTCATCCAGGCACTGAATCGCAGCGGCATCAGCTCATCCTGCAGCTGCCAGCTGTGGCTCGGACTGAGCGACCTGGCCGATGAAAGAGGCAAGAAGAGAGACGGCTGGCAGAGGGTCAACGGAAACGGCATCGCCAGTCCTGAAAGTCTGTTTCGCACAAGCGAACCATCAGGAGGTGCTGATGAAAACTGCATTCGGATGAACGAACTTGGACTGCTCAGAGACACCAGTTGCAACCGTAACTATGGATACGCTTGCGAGTACACACATCCCTCTGCGGATCTGAGGTTCGCCAAATGGAAGGTGTCGTTCAAGAGAGCCATCTACAACACCGAGTACTGCTTCATCGATGTGCCGAATGTGAGCAGCGCTGTTGAGTGCGTTGCAGCCGCTATGAGTGACGCCAGCTGCAGACACGTGCTGTACAACAGCAAGCTGAGAGCCTGCCGCCTGCTGCTGTTCACCGACGCTCAGGTGGAGGCGGAGATCGAGACGAGCGCGGACTGGGTCAAGTTCTATTTGGTCTGATTGATCTGAGGCTTTGAGACGGAGCAATGTTGAAAATAAATGATGATTTTAAATATCAAACTTTTCGCTTGATCCCAAATTTGTTCCGAGCTTTGTCTTAAACATCGATGCAAGCAAGAAATTTCTAGTAGGCCGGCAGGAGTTTTAAAGGAGTCTTGAAGAAGATTCCTTTAGAGGCTTCATATTAGAATACTTAGTCGATGCTTCGTCAACTTAATCAAGGATGGATTATCCGGTAGGTAGTTCCGTTAGAAAGTTTTAAGAAATCTTGGTTTTTCAATTAGTTTTTATGGTCAGGAATAAATGGGTCGGTGATTTTCAAGTCGCGTCCAGGATGGGCCTCGGAGAAATCGGGAAGGACAGCTCGTTGGGTTGAAAAAACAGCCGAGCTGTATAAAAGTATGGCTGTTATGGCCTCATTAGTATGTTATACAATAATGGATAGTGAGAAGGGGACCGTAGCCCAGTGGTCCAGTGCGGCGCTCTGATGCGCCAGCGACCCAGGCTCAATGCCCAGTACAGTCACATTAATTTGGGGGCTAAATTTGACTCTCGGCTTGGCTCTGCTCGTGAAATTGACCCCTTTGAGGGCCAACACCCAAGGCACAGTGAGGTGTACATGCCTAACGATAAATAAAGTTAGGGCCGCTGTACACTCCTGTGTGAGTGTGTGTCTGTGCGTATCCGCGCGCTTTTGTGCTTGCTCAGGGGAGTCGGCGAAATGGGGGCAGTAATGCCTCTCAACGGTTGTGTGCATGACAATGTCGCTTAAAGTGCGCTGGGTGCATACAACCCCCCCCCCTGCCTGTAATCTGAAAAGGGAATTGTAAGGCTACGAGTACAATAGAATAAATAATAGACGATAACTACTCGTATTTTAGTAAATCAAGTTGCAAAATGATTAAATTTTCCTAAAATAGAGACTTTACTGCAGTTCGAGTCATTCTCACTTGAAGCTTTACAGAAGACAAAAAAATCAGGTATAGCTTGGGAATGGAAAGTGACCTAGCTAGATTGTTATTTGCATATCGCCAGGCAAACCTTTTCTACACGAAATGCACACAAGGTCAGCCCAAATCCCGATAAATGTCAACTGCTTTTCGAACCCTGTAAAACAGAAACACATGGCTTGTAACTTCTCTATACATTTTCTTCCCTGAAATTTTCTGCTTCCGGAACAGCAGACTGCACGGGAAGAGAAAAGAGATAGATTGCAGTAGACGATGAACGAAACGAAGTGGTGGAAAATCCCCCAACGCGCTGCTGCATCACATACAAATGCTGACTAATCGTCCCATATAGTTTTCGCGCGTCGAGTGTGTCTCTCTGCAGGGAGGAAAAATTCGGGCAGAGGGCTCGCGCGCGCAGTTCCCGGTAACCTTTCCACCGATCTTGCGCCCAGGTAAGCAAGCCGCGAGCCCCTGGGGTACAGGGAGAAGGGAATGCCGAAAGATGGCGAATCCGATCGATAGAAAAGAGGCTGCAGAGCGCCATCATCGATTGGGAACGGGATGTGCGGTGCCGGCGCCTCTCCATCCCTGTCTTGAATTCTGGGCCTGCCATTTCGAAGTTGCGGAATGCCATGGACCAGGTATAGCCGGTGCAGTTCGCAGTCGACATTTCCTAATGCGTGCTGGGTCGAATCCCTTCCCTCACCCACCCCCTCCCCTACAGATGCGGAGGTGCGCCGGTCGGGCAATTACATGCAAAGTTCTGCGCAGCCCTTTCAGGGATCTGTTGAATCACTTTTTAGGTCTGCCCCGCAGAGCGGTCGAGTGGACTAGGAAGGGGGGGGGGTTGGTGGAAAGCGGACTGCCTAAAGCGACTTTTGGGATAAAAGAAACGTTCTGGTGGCCGATTTCTGGTTACCTCCACTTCCTTCACACGATCGCCGTCATAAGTTTTTGATATCTCTGCTCTTGCCTGCACCCGCTGCACAAACCTTCGCTCTAGGATTCCATTGTTGGCGACGTCATTCATTGTAAGGAACTGACTCTCCTTAGCTAGCTATGGCTGACGACGTAAGTGGCAAGAATTCGAACTGAATAAAAGTATATATGCATGATATTTAGCACATCTTTGCGACTTAGTCTCAGAGGCAAAGCTTCTAACAGCATTAAGAGTCGTTTCATGAATTGAGAATTTATTGATAAACTTGGCGGCAATGATAGAAGATAGATAGACAGATATAGCTAGTTAGTTAGTTAGTTAGTTAGTTAGTTAGTTAGTTAGTTGGTTAGTTAGTTAGTTAGTTAGATAGAAAGATAGATAGATAGATAGATAGATAGATAGATAGATAGATAGATAGATAGATAGATAGATAGATAGATAGATAGATAGATAGAAGATAGATAGATAGATAGATAGATAGATAGATAGATAGATAGATAGATAGATAGATAGATAGATAGATAGATAGATAGATAGATAGATAGATAGATAGATAGATAGATAGATAGATAGATAGATAGATAGATAGATAGATAGATAGATAGATAGATAGATAGATAGATAGATAGATAGATAGATAGATAGATAGATAGATAGATAGATAGATAGATAGATAGATAGATAGATAGATAGATAGAAGATAGATAGATAGATAGATAGATAGATAGATAGATAGATAGATAGATAGATAGATAGATAGATAGATAGATAGATAGATAGATAGATAGATAGATAGATAGATAGATACATACATACATACACTTTCCATCGTCTCTTTCAGAAGAAAGAAGGCAAGCGGGCCCAGAGAGCCACATCAAACGTATTCGCCGCCTTTCCGCAGCAGCAGGTGCAGGAGTTCAAAGAGGTGAGCGTCTGATACTTTTGATTCAATCCGAAATTTGCGCAGGCATTCGAAATGCTATAAAATTCTATGACGAACCGGTAGCCCGTAAAACTGCAGAAAAGTTCAAAATCGTGTCTACTGCCGAATTCGAAGCCCGGGAGTAGATTTTGCATATCATCTACTGAAAGTAGATTAGCTGCATATTATGCACCTTTTTGATCAAAATTTTTCCAGGCGTTCACCATGATCGACCAGAATCGCGACGGCTTCATCGACATGGAGGACCTAAAGGACATGTACGCGTCTCTCGGTCGTCAGCCATCGGACAAGGAGCTCCAGGAGATGCTGAAGGAGTCACCGGGACCGCTGAACTTCACGATGTTTCTGCAGATTTTCGGTGAACGCTTGACCGGCTCAGACTCCGAGGACGCGCTGCGCAACGCGTTCAAGATGTTCGACGATGCCAACACTGGCTCCTTGGACGAGGAGTAGTGAGTAGCTAAAGATGATTTTAGAACTCAACTACCTATAGAAATTCGATGAGAAATCGATATTTGAGTGCGCTCACATGCATATGTACGCGTCTCTCGGTCGTCAGCCGTCGGACAATGAGCACTATGAGATTTTGGGGTCAACTATTCTTCCAATTTGAAATCCCCTTTTTCATTCAAACAAAAAACGTCTTACAAGCACTGAAAAAAATCCATTCACAGCTTCCGCGACCTGATGAAGAACATGGGCGACAATTTCACCGACGACGAGATCCGTCAGACCTGGAAGGAGGCCCCCATCACGGCTGGCAAACTCGATTATAACAAATTCGTCAATAACATCAAGCGAGGCAAGGAGGACGAATAAGCGGCTTCACCATATCGATCTGCAATTGGGGTGTTGGGAAATGTTCTGCAGAATTTTATTAGCTAGTTTAATTTAACGACTATTTTTGGGATAGGATAATAACTAATAAATAATAAATAAGCGATTACAACTACCCCTATTGGACACAAGGACACAAATCGTTCCGGGTGTTGAGTCGAGAATCGAACCCCCGACCTTTCAGTCGTGAGTCGTACGCTATATACCAATAGGCTACAACCCCATAGGATGGTTGTGCAAATATTGTTTTTCGGCAGTAACTCAAAAACATATTGGGAGGACGAATAGTTTCTTCCAAAGAGAAATTTACTAGACTATGCAACGCATTCAATATTTATCAACTCATTTTGCAAGACAAGTTTTACTAATAGATTTGATTGATCGACCACCATCACCGTGGCTAACACATCCCTATGATCCTTGGCCCGATATCATGCAGATTTTCAGCAGAGCATATTGTTGCTTTTTTATCGCTTATTATCATCTGGCTAGCAAAGTACATACGCTCATTTAGCACTCCGGGAATTATCCTTTTTTGAGCAGCACAACCTGTTAATTGTAAGCCTATTTTTGTGGTTGTTGTCTAACTTACGAGAATTTGCTTTTGCACACATTTCTGGCACATACTTACGCTTCTGCATGGTTGCAGAACTTTTTCGAATTATGTTTTTTAAAGTTCAAATCAATCCTAACGACCCACATTTTAATACGCTAAACCTTTAGACGTGAATTATTTCAAACCCATGAACACACTAGCAACAGATAAGCTTGTTAGTGAAGTTAATTTTGAGAAACTGCAGTTTTAACAAAAATCTATCTAATTTTTTTCAATTGTTTGTGAAACCTTTGATATACTTTTGACTAACTCGTATCATTCAGCAGTATTGGCTCGCTTTTCAGCTTGTGCCTTGCCCTTCGCCCAGCTGCCCCCATATCTCCTGTTGTTAAGTATTTATTATAAACAACATTCTACTATATATAAACATAGAATATTTAGCAGTTCCTCAACACGCACTGTCATAAACCATAAATAGAATTCATCAAAACGACCTCCAGCTATCGGAATTCAAGGGTTGTTGCATTCCACAAGATGACCAGCTAATTGAAGACAAAAGTGTTTTAAAAAGTGCGGACTGAGCTCTGAGAAGTGTGAAGTGCCACTTCCATTTATAAATCATCGAGTCATTAAAATAATGAAGAATACCAATACTACGTCCGTCTAAACAACACGGAGATCCAATACAAAGCGCAGCATTTCTTTGAGCTCAGTTGCGTACAGTCTTTCGTTAGACCAGTCCCTTCTCAGGCTTGCAACTTGTGCTGGTGTGTGTGTGTGTGTTTGTTTACATGTTTAAGCTTGCAATTGTACTGAAGAAGGTACCTGTGTTGATTTTTTAATATCGACTGTTCGCGATAAAGTTGACCAATGTTGCGCCGCTGTTGCACCGCCTTGTCACTACTGATTAGTACTACTGTAAGTGAATTAATTCGCGTTCTATTTGAAAAGAAAAGTTCTGCTTTTCGGAATGGTTTAGTTTTTTTTTTAAGTAGGTGGCGATCGGCTGCAATATTTGCGAGACAGAGGTCGATTTTTTCAACTTTCACTGTTTCTGCTAGACACTACTCCGTTGAGTCCGATACAAGGATGCTATAAATGCTCTTCGCGATGCACATTGTTTTTTTTCTATTCAGAATAGCTTAGTTACCAAACATATCGCTACAAATCCTCGCAACGATAACCTTTGCTTTATGTTCGCTTTCATTAATTAGACTCTGGCTCTCTGGCTAGCTATAATTACTTAGCTAAAATTTGTTTTGTCGTGTATCCACCCGACACCCGTGCAAGCACTCCGAAAGTTACAAAAAACACTAATACCGACGTTTCCTGTAGCATGCTTTTAGACATTCAAAATAATATATTATATATTTATATTGAATAAATTGTTTTTCTATACGAGAACAATCAATAAACGTGTTTATTAAGTTGGATATCTACTAATCGTTAATACAGCCTTCATTTTACGCAAATAAAAGCTGCCGATTGTGCTCAGTTTAATATTGAATATAAGCGATTTCCTGCTTTGTTTCATTTACCGTGGCCGCGACTAACTGGTGAATAAATACGTTTCTGTAGTCTATGGCCGCGACCAGCTGGGGAATAAATACGTTTCTGTAGTCTATGGCCGCGACCAGCTGGGGAATAAATACGTTTCTCTAGTCTATGGCCGCGACCAACTTGATATAAATACGTTTATCTAGTCTATGGCCGCGACCAACTTGATATAAATACGTTTCTGTAGTCTATGGCCGCGACCAACTGGGGAATACGTATATGGTATCACCCCCATGGATTCATTTATTTGGTCGACAGAGTGGCTGAGGGCTGCATTCATTGGCTTGGCCATGGATGTGATATCCCTTGTTTGACTGACCTAGAGTCAAATTCAGTAGTCTATAGCTAGTAGAAAACCAAGAAGAAAAAAAGAAGAGTAGAGGAAAGCGAGGACTAGACGCAAGGAAGGAGACGACAAATTTCTTTCACTGTATAAATACGTTTCATTTTAAATTTTCACTTTTAATTTTTAATCTGATGCAACTACCGCGTACATAACAGGCAACAGAAAAGAATACCTGTTGCTTAGTTGCTTGAAGTGGATTGATTAGGTAAAAATGAGAGCTGTGTAGAAAATATGAGCGTACCATATTAAGATCCTCCAGTTTTTTCAGTGTCACTTTAATACTCATACATACAAAACGAGTAATCATTTGTTTGCAGTATCCAAGGGCGCCAGCACCAAGGGGGCAACACCCTGTGTGAGCATGTCTGCGTACAGTATTGACGCGCTTTTATGTTCTCAGGATCGAGCTTCAGCGGAATGAGTGGCAGAATCGCCTCAGTGCATACTGGTTGTGAGACGATGTCGTCATAAATCATCCCATTTCGATACAAAATCATTACAGAGAGGTTTAGCAACGCGAAGTCCAAAATCAACATGCATATACATATTAGATCGGGGATGAAGAAGAGAGCACAGATACTATAACCCTAGATAGTTCACTCTTGTTTAGATTTTTGCAACTACTCTTTGGTTAGTAGCGTGAACGAACATGGATGTGTCAAACGATCTAAAAATAGGTAGCAAAAGTGATGTATTGTCATTTTCGTGTCAGCTTAATCACGAAATCACCCATACATGTAAGCTTTCAAAACATCAAAGTTGAGTGCACTCCCATTATGGTCAAAACGAAGGAACTTGAGGGCTTAAGAGTTGGAGCTTCAACAACAGGTTGATAACTGTTTCATTTATAAGCAAAACACATGCATGACAACAGCTCCAGCATTCGACTGCTGACAGCAGTTTCATGTATAAGCAAAATATGACAACAGTTTCAGGTAGAAGGGAAGCATTCTCTGCTATAAGTATGCGCGGTAATAAACAACAATCAACGTGCACCCGTAGGCACAGCAGTGCCTTGCGTCAAAATTCATTTTTGGAGCAACTAGCAATTTTTCTTGCCATGCGCACGCCGACGCTCGCCCAAAGAGTAGACACTTTTTTTGAGCCATAGACTATGACACAAAAAATGGCTTAACTCAGTGCAGAGTAATATCTAGTCTTTTATTATCTGAGGAAGAGAGTGCAAATGGAAAAACCCAGAGACTATTAGAATTAAGACGAATACACATCTAGGGGCAACGGTCAAAATATCGTCTCGCTTGGAAAGAAGCCGATCATGCAATCGGTGGCCAGACAAAAATGAGAAAAAACGCCAGTCACGTGATTCTCCCGGATTCTCTGACGCCGGTAGACCCGCATGACAGGTGGCAACCTGATACCTTGCAGTCGTTAGTACCACCAGCTTAATGCTATTTATTACATCCAAACTATAAAGTACAGCAAAAGCCACAACGCATTGCCTGGAACTAAAAGAAACGAGCCATAATAAAAATACTTCCTTCTGTTTTTATGACGCAAAACAATCATGGCAAGAATCAGGCCGAAAATGCCGCAAAAGAAGGCGCAGATTAATAACGCAGCGTCGGCAATACGCCACCCGCCGTTTCTAGCTCGATATTTATCGTAGGCAACCAAACCAAAGGTGAACACATTATTTAGGATTAGGTAGGCAGCCATGAAAATAGCGAGGTCGATGCGCGATAGATTGGCATATCTTCCATACAGGGCAACTGCAACGTAAACTGCAGCGCATGGCCAGACGGCCTGTTGTGCCTGACGGTAACTGCCGGGACCAATCAAGCCTTGGAGTGTGTTGTCTCGTCGTGCAGGTTGCGGCATTATGCTGAAGCATGCGAGTCAGATCAGAAATACTGCATCAATCAACTAATCTAGCCAAAAAAAACTGGGTAACTAACGACTGGAAAACTGCTACATATTGAGCCACTGTGGAGTCCTTACACCTTTAATATATCAAGCCGACCGCGAGGTTTCTCTCGAGAGGTGAAGCTAGTAGAAAAGAAACCAAGACGGGGCTAATTTAATGGATAAAAGCAACAGAGCTCGCTGTTTTGGATTTGCAGTCTTAATGAAAAGGTCCCTTCTGATCGTGGGGCATGTACACACCGGCTAGTCTAATAGTCGGGACTCAAACACTTTATTGATAAGCAATTCAGTGCCTAGTAACTGTTGAAGTCTTTTACTACCCGATGGAAACGGTACCTAGGCCAAGAAGTGTCCCAGAGTCGCTGCAGGTAACACAGGTTAAATTGGAAAAGAAGTGACTCTAGACTACTCTAGGACGTGATGTCACTGTAAAAGTCGTCAGAGTGGCCTGTTAATCAATTTGAGATGTTTATTGTTTGCGACTTATTGAAACGACGCTGGGAGCTTTTATAATGACTCTGGGACCGTAGAGTCGTATCTGAGGCGTGGTAGAGTCGCTGCAGAATCACTGCATATTCACTTAATGAATCAGAATCTCATTTTGCACTTATAACAACTCTATTTAGTCTACTTGAGGCAGTAAAACTTCAAGCGCTAACACGACTATTGGGCGACTTTTTCCGCGACTTTTACAATTCTACAACTCACGCGTGATGCGCTCGTGACTGAACAGTCGCCTCTCCGTCGCACTACAGTCGTTTGAGACGTTAAAAGGTCACAAGAGTCAATGCAATGAATGCAATTTTTGCAAATAACTCTAGCGATTTTTGTCACGGTAACGTTCAACGTGTCAACGGACTTGTTACTAGAAGTCCTAGAGCTACTCTTAATTAGCAATAAGATAAGCTATCAATTTTATTAAACCAAAACAAAGTCAGAATCAAAACATTTTTGACTATTCAAGGATTAACAGATTACCGGTAATTGTTTTAATACTATATATATTTTCTTAAAGATAAAAAGCTCAAGTAAAGTATTATCCTTGCACCATACACCATACGCTTAAAATGAGCCAAAATCAATTCAACTTTACCAAAAAACGACATAAGAATAAATACTTGAAGATTTAAAATTTATTCCTTTCAAATCGATTAGAATAGTGAAAAATCGAAATGGTAAACAGTATATTCCGCTTAAATAGGTAAATTTGCTCGAATGATTCCACCGTAAAATTGTCTCAAAAACTTTCTAACCCAAGTTACCTACTGACATCATCAATTCAAGGTTGTCTCATTCCATCCGGCCGGACGGAGAATGTGAACGAATAGGCTATCAATGAGAGCAGTAGCATTGGTAGCATTTGTAGCATTCGTCATGACCAGTGAGCCGGGAAGACCGATTGGAACTACTAAGAAAGCAATCAGTAGCCAAGCAGCATTGATCGGCACAAAAATTAGCAAGCAGATGATAAACTCGCCCTTTCTAACCTTGTGACAGCAAATTATCATAGCTAAGATGATGCCGAGGAAGCCGCAGTAAAAGGCGCACAGATACAGGGCCGCTTCTGCAACGCGCCAACCTCCCGATTCCGACTGAGATTTATCAATGAAAGTGAGGATAAATGTGAAAAGTGTCTGAAAGCCAAAGTAGACACCAAGTAGAATGGCCAGCTCATTGTGTGACAAACCAGCAAACTTGCCAACAACAGCAACTGTGACGAAAATTCCGGTGAACAGGGCCACGAGTATGGAGCACTGGCAGCAGGTTCCGGGTTTGCAGCAGGCCATGCTTAGTAGACTGACTGGAACTGGAATTTCAGTAGGGCCGTACTTTATTAGTAAAGAAATTATATAGTAACAAATGATACTAAATGAAGCAAGCATTGGTTTTGTTTGAGGTTGGACTCGAATTTGTGCTTATAGTTGCATTTTCTGCATGTATTTATAGCCAAAATCGACCATTTTGTATAAAGCACTAAATTGAGTTTGCTATAAACAAATTACGAAAGATACATTTATGGGTGCTACCTCAAACGGAACACACACCTTTGCTTCATTTGGAACTACGAAGTCTGGAAAATGAGATACGCTCGTATTGGGAATTTAGTGCTAAAAGCAGAGAAATTCCCATCTTACTACGGCATTTTAATAGGGAACCAAAAGAACTTAGCGTCTTGTTTAAACTAGCTACACTGTAAATTAAAAGTAGACCAAAAGTGGCCGGTTGTCAGTTCACAGTGAGTGGCCAAGAATGTCCGAATAGCGCGTACGTCTGAATACTTAGGCCAAGAAGCGTCCCAGAGTCGTTGACTCGTTGCAGGTAACACAGGTGAAATTGGAAGGAAGTGACTCTAGACGACTCTAAAAGGACCAGATGTCACAGTAAAAGTCGAGAGTCAACTTGAGGCGTTTTATTGTCTGCGACTCTGAAACGACTCTGGCGCGCTTCTGCATGTATAACGACTCTGGAGACGTAGAGTCTTATCTGAGGCGTGCAGTTAAGCGCTCACGACTCTTGGATAGCTTTTTCGCGTTTGTGCCTCAAGTTGCCCTCAACAGTCGCCTCTCCATCGCATTGCAGTCGTTTGAGACGTTACCAAGTGACAAGAGTTGTCCCAGAGTCGCTAGAGTCACTAGTGAATTGTGATTTTTATCACCGTTACGGCTTGTTAAAAATATGGGCGGGAAATTATGAATAATTTTGTATTCCAAGTCCAGAGCTACTCTTATTACCAAAAGGCTATCAATATATTGAATAAAAATAATCAGAGTCAAAACATTTTTGTGTATTCAAATATTAGAGTACAGAAGATACGAGCCAAGCGTATATTAATTAGGGTTTGCGTAAATCTTAACAGACATTAAAGTTCAAACGTAGCTTTTTTGAGAACACAAAATCCGTATGCTTAAAATAGGATCCAAATTTTAAAAAGAATTAAACTATTTTGTAACAAACACTTGTTATGTAAAGATTCTAAAATCGTCCAAAACATTAAACATTATTGGATTTATTCGGATCAGTCGATGTTGAAGCAGCATACAGTAAATTTTGTAAATAGGTTAAACTAAAATACGCGCGCAACCTTGGGAATCACTCGGCCGTTTCTATTGGCAACACACACACACATGTAAGTCGCTATTGGCTGAGAGCAGTCACGTGACTACTATTCTGTCCAATAGCGACATACATGTGTGTGTTGCCAATAGAAACGGCCGGGTGAATCCCAAGGTTGCGCACAAACATGGTAATTTTTTTTTCAATTTTTCAAAAAAATTTTCAACTCGAGTTGAAACTATCAATTCAAAGTTAATGTCTCTTTCTATCCGGCGGCGGGGAAAATGTGAGCAAATAGGACACCAGAAGCATTGATATGATGTACAGCATTTTCAGCATTGTCAAGGAGAGCAGTAGCATTGATAGCATCTGTAGCATTTGTAGCATTGGTCATGACCAGAGAGCCAGGAAGACCGATCGGAACTACTAAGAAAGCAATCAGTAGCCAAGCAGCATTGATCGGCACAAAAATTAGCAAACAGGTGACGAATTCGCACTTTTTAACCTTGTGCCAGCAAATTAGCATGGCTAAGATGACGCCAAGGAAGCCGCAGTAAAATGCGCACAGATACAAGGCCGCTTTTGCAACACGCCACCCTCCCGATTGTGCCTGGCATTTATCAATGGAAGTGAGGATAAATGCGAGAAGCGTCTGAAAGCCAAAGTAGACGCCAAGTAGAACAGCCAGCTCATTGTGGGACAAACCAGCGAACTTGGCAAAAACAGCGACTGTGACAAAAACTCCGGTGAACAGGGCCAAGAGTATGGAGCACTGGCAGCAGGTTCCGGGTTTGCAGCAGGCCATGCTTAGTAGACAGATTTTGCTGGAATTTCAGTAGGGCCGCAAATTATTAGTAAAGCAAGTACTGGTATGAAACAAATGACACAAAATGAAGTAAGTATCTGTTTTGTTTGAGCTGCACTCAAAATTGGTCGCTATAGTTTTACTTTCTGCACAAATTTAGCCAAAAATGACTATTTTGTATAGCACTAAATGGAAGTTCTGCTATAAACAAATTTGGTTAAGAAAACTGACACTTATGGGTGCTACCTTAAACGAAATACACACTTTTAGCTTTGTGTTTTATCCCGGCCTTGTAGCCATTCAGTCTTTGAATTTATGCTTCTTGTGTCTCGGCTCCCATCACTCTCAGTGGATTGGTGTCCTGAAGAATGAGTTCGTCCCGAATCGGGGAAAACCGGCTGAGTCCGGTGGTCCCTTTGCTCCTTGTGCTCCTCACCAACCCCTTGGCCTGGGCTTATTAGAGCTGGATACTGAAAAAGCTTTGAGGCTCGCAGCCCTATAGGAGAGGTTCTTGGCCACCTGATGGGAGACTCGCCCATCGCAATAAGCTGTCCAGACTCGCTCCAATAACTTAGCCTTTTCCGTAGACTCGGGTCTTTCCGCTCTCGGACCGCTACTCAGATATTCCAAGCTTATTAGAGCCGGGTAGTGAAATGCCCTTGTGGCACTGTGGGTTGGCGGTGTCTTAGTCTATAGGCTTGGGTTACGATGCTCGTAGTAGCATCCAATAAGGCTTTACCAGGCCTTGAGTTCTGGTCCCAATCTGGGCCTCTCGGGCTTCAGCCCTTGGTAGTAGGGCCCCCTACAAAATCCAGCGGCAGAGCCCTTCTCTGGGCTGATCCGCGGGTTGCCCCGAATTCCAATCCCGTTTAACAACAAAGCAGAGAACTTGCTGTCTCACTAAGAAATTTTTATAGAGAATCAAAAGCACTTGGCGTCTAGTCTGAACTAGTTACACTGTAAACTGAAAGTAGACGAAAAAGTGGCCGGTTGTAAGATGACAGTGAGTGGCCAAGAATGTCCGAATAGCTCGTACATCTGCGTATACTTAGGCCAAGAAGTGTCCCAGAGTCGTTGCAGGTAAAACAGGTAGAATAGGAAATAAGTGACTCTAGGCGACTCTAAGAGGACAAGATGTCACGGTAAAATTCAAGAGTAAACTTAAGCGGTTTTTAATTGTCTGCGACTCTGGGGCGCTTCTGTAGGTATAATGGCTCTGGGGCCGTTGAGTCTCATCTGAGGTGTGCCACAGTCGCTGTAGAATCACTGAGTTGCGTCAAAAGCGCATCAGCGTCACTTTATGAAAAATAATCGCACACATTTCGCATTTATAACAGCTCTATTTAACTGTTATAAATACAGCTAGTTAGTCTCTGTCGCATTGCAGTAGTTTTAAGACGCTAACAAGTGAGAAGAGTTATCCCAGAGTCGCTAGAGTCACTAGTGTCGTGAGTTTTTTGCGATTCTTGTCACAGTTACGGCTTGTTACAAACATGGGCGGGATATTAAGAGTATTTCGGTATTTTGTATTCAGTACAGACCTACTCTTGCTTCCTATCTGGGGGGATGCTTGCTATTGTATTTGGGGGATGCTTGCTATCTGGGGGATGCTTGCTATTGTATTTGGGGGATGCTTGCTATTGTATTTGGGGGATGCTTGCTATTGTATTTCGGGGATGCTTGCTATCTGGGGGATGTTCGCTATTGTATTTGGGGGGTGCTTGCTATTGTATTGGGGGGATGCTTGCTATTGTATTTGGGGGATACTTGCTATTGTATTGGGGGGATGCTTGCTATTGTATTTGGGGGGTGCTTGCTATTGTATTGAGGGGTGCTTGCTATTGTATTGGGGGGGATGCTTGCTATCTGGGGGATGCTCGCTATTGTTTCTGGGGGGTGCTTGCTATCTGGGGGATGCTCGCTATTGTTTTTGGGGGTGCTTGCTATCTGGGGGATGCTCGCTATTGTTTTTGGGGGGTGCTTGCTATCTGGGGGATGCTCGCTATTGTTTTTGGGGGGTGCTTGCTATCTGGGGGGATGCTCGCTATTGTATTTGGGGGGGGGGGGTGCTTGCTACTTGTGGGGATGCTTGCAATTGTATTTGGGGGGATGCTTGCTATCTGGAGGATGCTTGCTAGGGAGAATGCCTGTTATCTTTGTTACTTTAAGAAAAAAAGATATTCATAGCAAATATCATTCTCCGTGACAATTTTACTCGAATAAGGTGATTTATAAAACTGAAGAAGGAATTGATTCATGCTTCTTAATGGATTTGCATGAATAATTTTTGTTCCTTGCTTATTGGGCGCCCGGAAGGGGGCACTAGATTGCTAGCTTATTACTAATAGGCTATTAATGTGAAATAAAAGAAATCAGACTCAAAACAGTTTGTGAATTTAAAGATTAGAGTAAGAAGATATGAGCCAAGCGTATAATAATTAGGGTTTGCGTAAAGCTTCAGAAAAAGACATTTAAGTTCAAACGTAGCTTTTTTGAGAGCACAAAATCCGTATGCTTAAAAAAAACCTAAATTAAAAAAATTATAAAACATTTTTATAACAGATTTGTTATGTAATGATACTAAAATTTTCCAAAACATCAAACATTATTGGATTTATTCGGATCAGTCGATGTTGAAGTAGCATACAGTAAATTGTGTAAACAGGTAAGCTTGATCGAATAATTTGACATTAAATAGTAAAATTCAGCTGTAAAGTTGCTGCAATAAAACTTTCCAACTCGAGTTGAAACACATGAAATTTGGCACTATCAGTTCAAGGTTAATGTCTCCTTCTATCCGGCGGTGGGGAAAATGTGAGCAACTAGGCTGCCAAGGACACCAGTAGCATTGATATGATGAACAGCATTTGTAGCATTGTCAAAGAGAGCAGTAGCATTGATATGATGAACAGCATTTGTAGCATTGTCAAAGAGAGCAGTAGCATTGATATGATGAACAGCATTTGTAGCATTGTCAAGGAGAGCAGTAGCATTGATAGCATTTGTAGCATTGTCAAGGAGAGCAGTAGCATTGATAGCATTGTCAAAGAGAGCAGTAGCATTGATATGATGAACAGCATTTTTAGCATTGTCAAGGAGAGCAGTAGCATTGATAGCATTTGTAGCATTGTCAAGGAGAGCAGTAGCATTGATAGCATTTGTAGCATTGGTCACGAACAGAGAGCTGGGAAGACTGATAGGAACTACTAAGAAAGCAATCAGTAGCCAAGCAGCATTGATCGGCACAAAAGTTAACAAGGGAAAGACAAATTCGCGCTTGCAAACCTTGTGCCAGCAGATTATCATAGCTACGGTGACGCCAATGAAGCCGCAGTAAAAGGCGCACAGATACAAGAGCAGTTCAGTGACACGCCAACCATCCGATTCTGCCTGGCATTTATCAAACATGGTCAGAAGAAATGCGACAAGTGTCTGAAAGCCAAAGTAGACGCCAAGTAGAACAGCCAGGCCAACGTGGGACAAACCAGCAAACTTGGCAAAAACAGCGACTGTGACAAAAATTCCGGTGAACAGGATCAAGAGTATGGAGCACTGGCAGCAGGTTCCGGGTTGGCAGCAGGCCATGCTTAGTAGACTGACTTGGCATGCATGCAATTTAGGTAGGGTGGTTAGTTTATTAGTAACGCAAATACTTGTGTGAAACAAATGATACAAAATGAAGTATGTGTAAGTATCTGTTTTGTTTGAGGTGGACTCAAAATTGGCGGTTATAGTTTTATTGTCTGCACAAATTTAGCCAAAATTGAACATTTTGTATAGCGCTAAATGGGTTTTTGCTAAGGATAAATTCAGTTGAGAAAAGACACTTTTGAGTGCCACCTCAGACGAAACAAACAATTGGTTCATTTGGAATGCTGAAGCCTAGAAGATGAGATAGCTTCCCGTCCTGCTAAAACATTTTTTATAGGAAACCAGTATAGTAGTCTAGATGAAAAAATGTAGTTTAGCATTTCGAATTGGAATTTGTAGTTCACTAGATGAAATTAGCGTCTAGCCTACAATACACTGTAAATTAAGATGAGCAAACAAAAAAGTTGCTGGTTGCTATTTAACAGTTAGTGGTAAAAATGTCAGGATTTCGGTTACTAATATAGTTTGTAGCTCGTAGTTATGCCCGAAAAACTGGCCAATTGTTGTCTACTTTTTTGTCTACTATTCATTAACAGTGTTTGTTAATTGGACTTTAAATTCTTATTACAAACTGAAATTTTAATAATTAAGGTTGAGATAATTCGTGCATCTATTCTAGGTTACACCGAGAATAAATAATCAGCCAAATTTTGCAGAAAGGAAGTGTTAATGTGGCTGTTAACCTAGAAATAGCAGATTGAACTGCTGATGATACAGAAACTTAGACTGGAGAATTGCAAGTCAGGGCCAACTTCGCCAGAGTGATAGACAATAAGTATAAATCCAGTAACCAAAGACTGCAGATTTTGAATGACAACAATATCTAGTAGCCATTGCGCCATTGCAAAAATATTGAATAGTGAAGCTCAAAGTTACTTTGGATGGAAAAATTCTCTTCAAGATGAGTTTTATATTTTCATGCTTCAAATATCGTTGAGTTATGATAATGAAAAAAAGAAAAAAATTCTGTTAAAAGGTAAAAAGTTGACAGCTAAATTTCATCAAAATAGATATTTTCAAAAAACAGTCAGCAAATATATAAGCAAGGCTAGAAATACTAGCGAGAGGAATACAGAAATTCATCATACAAACTAATTTTAGATTTAAAAAATGAGTCGTTTTTTCTATACATATAAAAATCTAAACTCTGTCTGTCTGTCTGTCTGTCTGTCTGTCTGTCTGTCTGTCTGTCTGTCTGTCTGTCTGTCTGTCTGTGTACAAATTTGATCGCTATGGACTCCCAAACCGCTCAACCAAATTAAACCAAATTTTACACCCACCATAAACTCACTACGGAGAATGTCTTAGGCTACCTTAAAATTTCCTAGACTCAAGTCTTCTTACTTAAAAGTGCAAAAAAGGAGAGGGAAGAGAGTAGAGAGGAGAAGAGAGAGAGAGGGAGAGAGAGAGAGAGAGAGAGAGAGAGAGAGAGAGGGGGGAGCAGAGAGAAATGAGAAGAGATAAGGGAAAATATTAAAGAAGAGAAAGGAGAGATAAGAAAGCAAAGACGAGAGAGAAGAGAGGTGAGGGAAGAGACGAGAGAAGAGGGGAGAGAGGAGAGAGGAAAGAAGAGAAGAGATGAGAGGACAGAGAGAAAACGAGGAAAGAGTTGAGATAAGAGGGTACGGGTACATAGGAGAGAGTTGAGAGGAGAGAAGAGGAAAGTGTTGAGAGAGGGAGAGTGAGGAATGAAAAGAGGGAGAGAGAAGAGAGTAGAGAGCAAAGAGAAATGAGAAGAGATAAAAGAGGAGAAAAGAGAGATGAGAGAGCAGACGGGAGAGAAGAGAGGAGAGAGGAGAGGAATGGAGAAAGAAAAGTAGAGAGAAGAGATGAGATAGGAGAGATGAAAGAAGAGAGATGAGGGAGGATACGAGAGAAGAGGGGAGTAAGGAGAGAGGAGAAAAGAAAAAGGAAGAGATGAGAAGAGAGACGAGAGACGAGGGACGAGAGACAAGAGATAAGAGAGGAAATAGAAGAGAAGATATAAGTTTCAAAGAATCCAAAGGACGTAGGGAGAGTCAGAGGCAGAGGCCAGAGTTTGCCAATGCATGCTTTAAGAGTCAGACAGACATTGCCCGACATTCTGCGCAGCATCCCAGGCCCCAGCCAACAATATCAAATGTTTGCTTCAAATCCTAATTTTACACGAATGTACTCCATTTTATGTTTACCTCTATCCTACCAACTATTAACAACTTTTTTTGAGTATGGACTCAGATTTCAGAATACATGCAAAAATAGTTCTGGGGATTGGAATTCCCCGCGTTCAAAATCCGCGGGTTTCAACAGCTTTTTATTCAATAAAGGCTGATACAAACAACAACCCGCTGGGAAAAATTGCAGCACTGACACGGTTACGACAGGCGACGACAGGCTAGAGACGACAGCCCTGTCGATTTACTATCGATTTACGAAAATAAGTATGATTTTTTTCAAGTAAATGCGCGCTTCCAAATGCGCTTCGCTGTCAGCTTTCTATCGGCCTCCGATTGGTCGACTGCCACGGCGACGACAGGGTGACTTGTCGTCAACTTGTTGTCATCAACCTGTCGTCGCTGCAATTTTTTCCCAGCGGGAAGATGCATATAAAAAAGTATTTTAAACTTTAATTTACTCTGTGTCATAACCTTAATAAATTTCTATTATGTAATGCTGTATTACAAGCACCCACATAGCATTGAGTGGCACAAAAACTAGCGAACGATTATAAAATCTTTTTTCATTTGAGGTCTTGTGACAACATAATTTCATTGCTAGAATCAGCCCGAGAGCACCTCCGTAGAAGGAACAGACAAACAGGACATGTTTGCTGACTCGCCATCCACCATTTCTGGCTCGACATCTGTCAATGGCAGTAAGAAGGAATGTAATTTGTGTTATGACGAAAAAGTAGCCAATCAGTATAGTAGCGAGTACTGTGGGTGGCAGGTCAGCGAATTTGGCAAGCAGACTGACTGCTAAATAGACTGCAGTGCACAATATGAGTGCTAGAGAGCATTGCCGCTGCTTTCCAGGCCTAGCCATGGTGCTGAGGCTGCAAGTAAATGCTGAAGACAGTAAGAAAAAGCTTTATTATATTGGGGTATTGAGCCAAGGAATGCATATGAAGTATTATGCTTGGAGAAAGTTGCTAATTGTTTTCTTAGGCCCATTCCATATAAGATGGACATATTTGGAAAATAGAAGTCAATATTTTTGCTTGTCATTGCCTTATCAGCCATTTTTTTACCAAATCTTTTTTATATGTAATGTATACAATCTAAGAAAAAAAAGATAAAATGTTGGATTAGTATGTTATCAATTGGCAAAAAGTTATTTTTGTAAAAAATTGGACATTTTCTAAGCAAAAGATATCATTAAGTTTATGTACCTTTTAAAAACAAATAGAAAGCTTTAGAAGGTTAAAAAAACTATATATAAAATTATAGTACTTGCATCATCAGATAAAAACATTAGCAACCACATAATCTATTATATTTTTAATATAATAGTACCTCAAAGTTACTGAATTGACAGAAAAAAATATGTTATAACCATAAGGCTGCCTTTTCTTTTGTATCTTTGTTGCCTTTTTGAGATTATATATTTTAATAAAAGAGTATGACTTCTAAAGATGTTCTTAGTCAAATTAAAAAAAATTATTGCAAAATATCAAAAATGAAAAATGTTATAAGACTTTTACCTTTTAGTTTCTATATTGTCAAAAATCCTGTTGTTACGACCATAAGTGCCATTCAAGGTTTAATAGCATCTATACTAATGATGATATCTATATGAAACTTTATAAACATATTCTTGACAAAATAATATTTTATTCAAAATATTGGTTTAGTATATTCTATTATTAGATTTCATTTTATAAGTAAAAATAGTCTGTCATGTTATGACTATAATTATATGGAATGG
>NIVC01003417.1:0-25013 GCA_002269645.1 Macrostomum lignano | reverse complement strand
AGAGTCGCCGCTGTAGCTGATCTCCTGCCAGAGTCCCGCTGTAGCTGACTGCCAGAGTCCCGCTGTAGCTGATCTCTGCCAGAGTCCCGCTGTAGCTGATCCTGCCAGAGTCCCGCTGTAGCTGATCTCCTGCCCGAGTCCCGCTGTAGCTGATCTCCTGCCAGAGTCCCGCTGTAGCTGATCTCCTGCCAGAGTCCCGCTGTAGCTGATCTCCTGCCAGAGTCCCGCTGTAGCTGATCTCCTGCCAGAGTCCGCGCTGTAGCTGATCTCCTGCCAGAGTCCCGCTGTAGCTGATCCTGCCAGAGTCCCGCTGTAGCTGACTGCCAGAGTCCCGCTGTAGCTGACCTGCCAGAGTCCCGCTGTAGCTGACCTGCCAGAGTCCCGCTGTAGCTGATATCCTGCCAGAGTCCCGCTGTAGCTGATCTCCTGCCGCCAGAGTCCCGCTGTAGCTGATATCCTGCCGCAGAGTCCCGCTGTAGCTGATCTCCTGCCGCCAGAGTCCCGCTGTAGCTGATCTCCTGCCAGAGTCCCGCTGTAGCTGATCTCCTGCCAGAGTCCCGCTGTAGCTGATCTCCTGCCAGAGTCCGCTGTAGCTGATCTCCTGCCAGAGTCCCGCTGTAGCTGATCTCCTGCCAGAGTCCCGCTGTAGCTGATCTCCTGCCAGAGTCCCGCTGTAGCTGATCTCCTGCCAGAGTCCCGCTGTAGCTGATCTCTGCCAGAGTCCCGCTGTAGCTGATCTCCTGCCAGAGTCCCGCTGTAGCTGATCTCTGCCAGAGTCCCGCTGTAGCTGATCTCCTGCCAGAGTCCCGCTGTAGCTGATCTCTGCCAGAGTCCCGCTGTAGCTGATCTCCTGCCAGAGTCCCGCTGTAGCTGATCTCCTGCCAGAGTCCCGCTGTAGCTGATCTCCTGCCAGAGTCCCGCTGTAGCTGATCTCTGCCAGAGTCCCGCTGTAGCTGATCTCCTGCCAGAGTCCCGCTGTAGCTGATCTCTGCCAGAGTCCCGCTGTAGCTGATCTCCTGCCAGAGTCCCGCTGTAGCTGATCTCCTGCCAGAGTCCCGCTGTAGCTGATCTCTGCCAGAGTCCCGCTGTAGCTGATCCCTGCCAGAGTCCCGCTGTAGCTGATCCTGCCAGAGTCCCGCTGTAGCTGATCTCCTGCCAGAGTCCCGCTGTAGCTGATCTCTGCCAGAGTCCCGCTGTAGCTGATCTTGCCAGAGTCCCGCTGTAGCTGATCTCCTGCCAGAGTCCCGCTGTAGCTGATCTCTGCCAGAGTCCCGCTGTACTGATCCTGCCAGAGTCCCGCTGTAGCTGACCTGCCAGAGTCCCGCTGTAGCTGACCTGCCAGAGTCCCGCTGTAGCTGACCTGCCAGAGTCCCGCTGTAGCTGACCTGCCAGAGTCCCGCTGTAGCTGACCTGCCAGAGTCCCGCTGTAGCTGATCCTGCCAGAGTCCCGCTGTAGCTGATCTCCTGCCAGAGTCCCGCTGTAGCTGATCTCCTGCCAGAGTCCCGCTGTAGCTGATCTCCTGCCAGAGTCCCGCTGTAGCTGATCTCCTGCCAGAGTCCCGCTGTAGCTGATCTCCTGCCAGAGTCCCGCTGTAGCTGATCTCCTGCCAGAGTCCCGCTGTAGCTGATCTCCTGCCAGAGTCCCGCTGTAGCTGATCTCCTGCCAGAGTCCCGCTGTAGCTGATCTCCTGCCAGAGTCCCGCTGTAGCTGATCTCTGCCAGAGTCCCGCTGTAGCTGATCTCCTGCCAGAGTCCCGCTGTAGCTGATCTCCTGCCAGAGTCCCGCTGTAGCTGATCTCCTGCCAGAGTCCCGCTGTAGCTGATCTCCTGCCAGAGTCCCGCTGTAGCTGATCTCCTGCCAGAGTCCCGCTGTAGCTGATCTCCTGCCAGAGTCCCGCTGTAGCTGATCTCCTGCCAGAGTCCCGCTGTAGCTGATCCTGCCAGAGTCCCGCTGTAGCTGATCCTGCCAGAGTCCCGCTGTAGCTGATATCCTGCCAGAGTCCCGCTGTAGCTGATATCCTGCCAGAGTCCCGCTGTAGCTGATCTCCTGCCAGAGTCCCGCTGTAGCTGATCTCCTGCCAGAGTCCCGCTGTAGCTGATCTCCTGCCAGAGTCCCGCTGTAGCTGATCTCCTGCCAGAGTCCCGCTGTAGCTGATCTCCTGCCAGAGTCCCGCTGTAGCTGATCTCCTGCCAGAGTCCCGCTGTAGCTGATCTCCTGCCAGAGTCCCGCTGTAGCTGATCTCCTGCCAGAGTCCCGCTGTAGCTGATCTCCTGCCAGAGTCCCGCTGTAGCTGATCTCCTGCCAGAGTCCCGCTGTAGCTGATCTCCTGCCAGAGTCCCGCTGTAGCTGATCTCCTGCCAGAGTCCCGCTGTAGCTGATCTCCTGCCAGAGTCCCGCTGTAGCTGATCTCCTGCCAGAGTCCCGCTGTAGCTGATCTCTGCCAGAGTCCCGCTGTAGCTGATCTCTGCCAGAGTCCCGCTGTAGCTGATCTCTGCCAGAGTCCCGCTGTAGCTGATCTCCTGCCAGAGTCCCGCTGTAGCTGATCTCCTGCCAGAGTCCCGCTGTAGCTGATCTCCTGCCAGAGTCCCGCTGTAGCTGATCTCCTGCCAGAGTCCCGCTGTAGCTGATTCTGCCAGAGTCCCGCTGTAGCTGATATCCTGCCAGAGTCCCGCTGTAGCTGATCTCCTGCCAGAGTCCCGCTGTAGCTGATCTCCTGCCAGAGTCCCGCTGTAGCTGATCTCCTGCCAGAGTCCCGCTGTAGCTGATCTCCTGCCAGAGTCCCGCTGTAGCTGATATCCTGCCAGAGTCCCGCTGTAGCTGATCTCCTGCCAGAGTCCCGCTGTAGCTGATCTCCTGCCAGAGTCCCGCTGTAGCTGATCTCCTGCCAGAGTCCCGCTGTAGCTGATCTCCTGCCAGAGTCCCGCTGTAGCTGATCTCCTGCCAGAGTCCCGCTGTAGCTGATCTCCTGCCAGAGTCCCGCTGTAGCTGATCTCCTGCCAGAGTCCCGCTGTAGCTGATCTCCTGCCAGAGTCCCGCTGTAGCTGATCTCCTGCCAGAGTCCCGCTGTAGCTGATCTCCTGCCAGAGTCCCGCTGTAGCTGATCTCCTGCCAGAGTCCCGCTGTAGCTGATCTTCTGCCAGAGTCCCGCTGTAGCTGACTGCCAGAGTCCCGCTGTAGCTGACCTGCCAGAGTCCCGCTGTAGCTGACCTGCCAGAGTCCCGCTGTAGCTGACCTGCCAGAGTCCCGCTGTAGCTGATCTCCTGCCAGAGTCCCGCTGTAGCTGATCTCCTGCCAGAGTCCCGCTGTAGCTGATATCCTGCCGCCAGAGTCCCGCTGTAGCTGATATCCTGCCAGAGTCCCGCTGTAGCTGATCTCCTGCCAGAGTCCCGCTGTAGCTGATCTCCTGCCAGAGTCCCGCTGTAGCTGATCTCCTGCCAGAGTCCCGCTGTAGCTGATCTCCTGCCAGAGTCCCGCTGTAGCTGATCTCCTGCCAGAGTCCCGCTGTAGCTGATCTCTGCCAGAGTCCCGCTGTAGCTGATCTCCTGCCAGAGTCCCGCTGTAGCTGATCTCCTGCCAGAGTCCCGCTGTAGCTGATCTCCTGCCAGAGTCCCGCTGTAGCTGATCTCCTGCCAGAGTCCCGCTGTAGCTGATCTCCTGCCAGAGTCCCGCTGTAGCTGATCTCTGCCAGAGTCCCGCTGTAGCTGATCTCTGCCAGAGTCCCGCTGTAGCTGATCTCCTGCCAGAGTCCCGCTGTAGCTGATCTCCTGCCAGAGTCCCGCTGTAGCTGATCTCTGCCAGAGTCCCGCTGTAGCTGATCCTGCCAGAGTCCCGCTGTAGCTGATCCTGCCAGAGTCCCGCTGTAGCTGATCTCCTGCCAGAGTCCCGCTGTAGCTGATCTCCTGCCAGAGTCCCGCTGTAGCTGATCTCCTGCCAGAGTCCCGCTGTAGCTGATCTCCTGCCAGAGTCCCGCTGTAGCTGATCTCCTGCCAGAGTCCCGCTGTAGCTGATCTCTGCCAGAGTCCCGCTGTAGCTGATCTCTGCCAGAGTCCCGCTGTAGCTGATCTCTGCCAGAGTCCCGCTGTAGCTGATCTCTGCCAGAGTCCCGCTGTAGCTGATCTCCTGCCAGAGTCCCGCTGTAGCTGATCTCTGCCAGAGTCCCGCTGTAGCTGATCTCTGCCAGAGTCCCGCTGTAGCTGATCTCCTGCCAGAGTCCCGCTGTAGCTGATCTCCTGCCAGAGTCCCGCTGTAGCTGATCTCCTGCCAGAGTCCCGCTGTAGCTGATCTCCTGCCAGAGTCCCGCTGTAGCTGATCTCTGCCAGAGTCCCGCTGTAGCTGATCCTGCCAGAGTCCCGCTGTAGCTGATCCTGCCAGAGTCCCGCTGTAGCTGATCTCCTGCCAGAGTCCCGCTGTAGCTGATCTCCTGCCAGAGTCCCGCTGTAGCTGATCTCCTGCCAGAGTCCCGCTGTAGCTGATCTCCTGCCAGAGTCCCGCTGTAGCTGATCTCCTGCCAGAGTCCCGCTGTAGCTGATCTCCTGCCAGAGTCCCGCTGTAGCTGATCTCCTGCCAGAGTCCCGCTGTAGCTGATCTCCTGCCAGAGTCCCGCTGTAGCTGACCTGCCAGAGTCCCGCTGTAGCTGATATCCTGCCGCCAGAGTCCCGCTGTAGCTGATCTCCTGCCAGAGTCCCGCTGTAGCTGATCTCCTGCCAGAGTCCCGCTGTAGCTGATCTCCTGCCAGAGTCCCGCTGTAGCTGATCTCCTGCCAGAGTCCCGCTGTAGCTGATCTCCTGCCAGAGTCCCGCTGTAGCTGATCTCCTGCCAGAGTCCCGCTGTAGCTGATCTCTGCCAGAGTCCCGCTGTAGCTGATCTCTGCCAGAGTCCCGCTGTAGCTGATCTCCTGCCAGAGTCCCGCTGTAGCTGATCTCTGCCAGAGTCCCGCTGTAGCTGATCTCTGCCAGAGTCCCGCTGTAGCTGATCTCCTGCCAGAGTCCCGCTGTAGCTGATCTCCTGCCAGAGTCCCGCTGTAGCTGATCTCCTGCCAGAGTCCCGCTGTAGCTGATCTCCTGCCAGAGTCCCGCTGTAGCTGATCTCTGCCAGAGTCCCGCTGTAGCTGATCTCTGCCAGAGTCCCGCTGTAGCTGATCTCCTGCCAGAGTCCCGCTGTAGCTGATCTCCTGCCAGAGTCCCGCTGTAGCTGATCTTCTGCCAGAGTCCCGCTGTAGCTGACCTGCCAGAGTCCCGCTGTAGCTGACCTGCCAGAGTCCCGCTGTAGCTGACCTGCCAGAGTCCCGCTGTAGCTGATATCCTGCCAGAGTCCCGCTGTAGCTGATATCCTGCCGCCAGAGTCCCGCTGTAGCTGATATCCTGCCGCCAGAGTCCCGCTGTAGCTGATATCCTGCCGCCAGAGTCCCGCTGTAGCTGATCTCCTGCCAGAGTCCCGCTGTAGCTGATCTCCTGCCAGAGTCCCGCTGTAGCTGATCTCCTGCCAGAGTCCCGCTGTAGCTGATCTCCTGCCAGAGTCCCGCTGTAGCTGATCTCCTGCCAGAGTCCCGCTGTAGCTGATCTCCTGCCAGAGTCCCGCTGTAGCTGATCTCCTGCCAGAGTCCCGCTGTAGCTGATCTCTGCCAGAGTCCCGCTGTAGCTGATCTCCTGCCAGAGTCCCGCTGTAGCTGATCTCCTGCCAGAGTCCCGCTGTAGCTGATCTCCTGCCAGAGTCCCGCTGTAGCTGATCTCCTGCCAGAGTCCCGCTGTAGCTGATCTCCTGCCAGAGTCCCGCTGTAGCTGATCTCTGCCAGAGTCCCGCTGTAGCTGATCTTCTGCCAGAGTCCCGCTGTAGCTGATCTCCTGCCAGAGTCCCGCTGTAGCTGATCTTCTGCCAGAGTCCCGCTGTAGCTGATCTCCTGCCAGAGTCCCGCTGTAGCTGATCTCCTGCCAGAGTCCCGCTGTAGCTGATCTCCTGCCAGAGTCCCGCTGTAGCTGATCCTGCCAGAGTCCCGCTGTAGCTGACCTGCCAGAGTCCCGCTGTAGCTGACCTGCCAGAGTCCCGCTGTAGCTGATCTCCTGCCAGAGTCCCGCTGTAGCTGATCTCCTGCCAGAGTCCCGCTGTAGCTGATCTCCTGCCAGAGTCCCGCTGTAGCTGATCTCCTGCCAGAGTCCCGCTGTAGCTGATCTTCTGCCAGAGTCCCGCTGTAGCTGATCTTCTGCCAGAGTCCCGCTGTAGCTGATCTCCTGCCAGAGTCCCGCTGTAGCTGATCTCTGCCAGAGTCCCGCTGTAGCTGATCTCCTGCCAGAGTCCCGCTGTAGCTGATCTCTGCCAGAGTCCCGCTGTAGCTGATCTCCTGCCAGAGTCCCGCTGTAGCTGATCCTGCCAGAGTCCCGCTGTAGCTGATATCCTGCCAGAGTCCCGCTGTAGCTGATCTCCTGCCAGAGTCCCGCTGTAGCTGATCTCCTGCCAGAGTCCCGCTGTAGCTGATCTCCTGCCAGAGTCCCGCTGTAGCTGATCTCCTGCCAGAGTCCCGCTGTAGCTGATCTCCTGCCAGAGTCCCGCTGTAGCTGATCTCCTGCCAGAGTCCCGCTGTAGCTGACCTGCCAGAGTCCCGCTGTAGCTGACCTGCCAGAGTCCCGCTGTAGCTGATATCCTGCCGCCAGAGTCCCGCTGTAGCTGATCTCCTGCCAGAGTCCCGCTGTAGCTGATCTCCTGCCAGAGTCCCGCTGTAGCTGATCTCCTGCCAGAGTCCCGCTGTAGCTGATCTCCTGCCAGAGTCCCGCTGTAGCTGATCTCCTGCCAGAGTCCCGCTGTAGCTGATCTCCTGCCAGAGTCCCGCTGTAGCTGATCTCCTGCCAGAGTCCCGCTGTAGCTGACCTGCCAGAGTCCCGCTGTAGCTGACCTGCCAGAGTCCCGCTGTAGCTGATATCCTGCCGCCAGAGTCCCGCTGTAGCTGATCTCCTGCCAGAGTCCCGCTGTAGCTGATCTCCTGCCAGAGTCCCGCTGTAGCTGATCTCCTGCCAGAGTCCCGCTGTAGCTGATCTCCTGCCAGAGTCCCGCTGTAGCTGATCTCCTGCCAGAGTCCCGCTGTAGCTGATCTCCTGCCAGAGTCCCGCTGTAGCTGATCTCTGCCAGAGTCCCGCTGTAGCTGATCTGCTGCCAGAGTCCCACTGTAGCTGATCTCCTGCCAGAGTCCCGCTGTAGCTGATCTGCTGCCAGAGTCCCGCTGTAGCTGATCTTCTGCCAGAGTCCCGCTGTAGCTGCTCCTGCCAGAGTCCGCTGTAGCTGCTCCTGCCAGAGTCCCGCTGTAGCTGATCTCCTGCCAGAGTCCCGCTGTAGCTGATCTCTGCCAGAGTCCCGCTGTAGCTGATCTCTGCCAGAGTCCCGCTGTAGCTGATCTCTGCCAGAGTCCCGCTGTAGCTGATCTCCTGCCAGAGTCCCGCTGTAGCTGATCTCTGCCAGAGTCCCGCTGTAGCTGACCTGCCAGAGTCCCGCTGTAGCTGACCTGCCAGAGTCCCGCTGTAGCTGACCTGCCAGAGTCCCGCTGTAGCTGACCTGCCAGAGTCCCGCTGTAGCTGACCTGCCAGAGTCCCGCTGTAGCTGATCTCCTGCCAGAGTCCCGCTGTAGCTGATCTCCTGCCAGAGTCCCGCTGTAGCTGATCTCCTGCCAGAGTCCCGCTGTAGCTGACCTGCCAGAGTCCCGCTGTAGCTGACCTGCCAGAGTCCCGCTGTAGCTGATATCCTGCCGCCAGAGTCCCGCTGTAGCTGAATCCTGCCAGAGTCCCGCTGTAGCTGATCTCCTGCCAGAGTCCCGCTGTAGCTGATCTCCTGCCAGAGTCCCGCTGTAGCTGATCTTCTGCCAGAGTCCCGCTGTAGCTGATCTTCTGCCAGAGTCCCGCTGTAGCTGATCTTCTGCCAGAGTCCCGCTGTAGCTGATCTCCTGCCAGAGTCCCGCTGTAGCTGATCTCTGCCAGAGTCCCGCTGTAGCTGATCTCCTGCCAGAGTCCCGCTGTAGCTGATCTTCTGCCAGAGTCCCGCTGTAGCTGATCTCCTGCCAGAGTCCCGCTGTAGCTGACCTGCCAGAGTCCCGCTGTAGCTGATATCCTGCCAGAGTCCCGCTGTAGCTGATCTCCTGCCAGAGTCCCGCTGTAGCTGATCTCCTGCCAGAGTCCCGCTGTAGCTGATCTCCTGCCAGAGTCCCGCTGTAGCTGATCTCCTGCCAGAGTCCCGCTGTAGCTGATCTGCTGCCAGAGTCCCACTGTAGCTGATCTGCTGCCAGAGTCCCGCTGTAGCTGATCTTCTGCCAGAGTCCCGCTGTAGCTGATCTCCTGCCAGAGTCCCGCTGTAGCTGACCTGCCAGAGTCCCGCTGTAGCTGACCTGCCAGAGTCCCGCTGTAGCTGATATCCTGCCGCCAGAGTCCCGCTGTAGCTGATCTCCTGCCAGAGTCCCGCTGTAGCTGATCTCCTGCCAGAGTCCCGCTGTAGCTGATCTCCTGCCAGAGTCCCGCTGTAGCTGATCTCCTGCCAGAGTCCCGCTGTAGCTGATCTCCTGCCAGAGTCCCGCTGTAGCTGATCTCCTGCCAGAGTCCCGCTGTAGCTGATCTGCCTGCCAGAGTCCCACTGTAGCTGATCTCCTGCCAGAGTCCCGCTGTAGCTGATCTGCTGCCAGAGTCCCGCTGTAGCTGATCTTCTGCCAGAGTCCCGCTGTAGCTGATCTCCTGCCAGAGTCCCGCTGTAGCTGCCCTCCTGCCAGAGTCCCGCTGTAGCTGATCTGCTGCCAGAGTCCCGCTGTAGCTGATCTCCTGCCAGAGTCCCGCTGTAGCTGCCCTCCTGCCAGAGTCCCGCTGTAGCTGATCTGCTGCCAGAGTCCCGCTGTAGCTGATCTCCTGCCAGAGTCCCGCTGTAGCTGCCCTCCTGCCAGAGTCCCGCTGTAGCTGATCTGCTGCCAGAGTCCCGCTGTAGCTGATCTTCTGCCAGAGTCCCGCTGTAGCTGATCTCCTGCCAGAGTCCCGCTGTAGCTGCCCTCCTGCCAGAGTCCCGCTGTAGCTGATCTGCTGCCAGAGTCCCGCTGTAGCTGTAGAAAGTCACGGCCACTGTAGACCCTGCCTGAGAGCATGCTTTGCGTTTAGTGGGATTAACGCGACTGCTTGGCTAAAAATAATTACGTTAGAATCGCCTTTGTGAATGCATTTCTGGTACAAACTATATTAATCTGATTTTGCGAACGAAGCCTTTAAAATTTTTGCAACCCTTTCGTGTTCCGAATGGCAATGGTAAGCAGGAGGGAATTACGCGTGCCCTCCGCGGGGAATAGACCGAAAAAATGGCCGGCCATACTGCAATTCTCGCCTTTCTCGGCTTTGCATATGCTTGCTGTCATATCCTGCCTGGAGACCAGGGACTGCACGGTGTTAATGCGAATTTGAGAGCTGCCTGCTCGCGTTCAGTCAGCCTTGGGCCCCAGGCCACCGTTGCTAGGGAGAAGCTGGGCTAGGGCTGAGGCTGGGGTTAGGACGAAGAATAGTAATAAGGATATGGATGGGATAGGGATAGAGATAGGGATATGGATAGAGATAGAGATAGGGATCGGTTGTTGTATTTCAATTAGGGGAGGTTTTATTATTGATTTTTTAATAAAAACATTATAAAGCCATCCAGGATATGCACAGGCAAAGCAGCAGTGCTCAAGCTGCTGCTTGTAAAGTCGCAGTCTCCTCAGCCAATCAAGCGATCCCATGCAAACCCCATGACTCGATCCCCAGCAAGTGCTGATCCCGATAAAGCCACAGCCAGGCGGGGGCGCAGCTTGAGGCGGCGCAGACGGCAACTTTCTGTACAAACAGAGCGGAACTCACACGAGCAACCCGATGGTCAGGAAAGCGCTGTCGCTCCTTCCGCCGCTGCTGCTGCTGCTGCTGCTGGCGTCCGTTTCTCTGGCTGACGCCGGCCCGGTGACGGCGTCCGTTCGGGCGGCGCTGCTGGAGGCTCGCCAGCGTCGGCAGTGGCGAGATGTCGGCATCCTCGAGACCATGGGAGGCGGCAGCGCGAGCTCCTCCTCAGCCTCCGACGATGATGAAGCTGAGACGCAGCGGCTGTTCGACCTGCTGTTCAGAGCTGAGCGGCTGCGCAGGAAGTGAATCCACGATGGTAAGCGCTCCGCTGCTGCACCCATGTTGGCTAGTCTAGCAATCCATTGTATATTCCTGCACCCAAGTTGGCTAGTCTAGCAATCCATTGTATATTCCTGCACCCAGGCTGGCTAGTCTAGCAATCCATTGTATATTCCTGCACCCAGGTTGGCTAGACTAGCAATCCATTTTCTATAAGTGCACCCTACTATGCATCGTTGTATTTCATGATTGACTTGCTTATTATATACTCTGAATAGAAATGGCTCGTATATGTAATAAATATGAAAAACAATAAAATCGCTCTGTAATAATTGCCGGCATAATTAAATAGTTGCTACTGTGGTTAAAGAGTTCTAAATAGGTTTATTTGCATACGAGCGTAATTTCGCTTGACTGTCAATGGGTCATTTAAGGTCAGAGACTTGGAAGCCGCTGCTCAGACGGGGGTCTGCGGCCGGTTCTTGATCCACTCGGCCACCTTCGGCTTGGCCTCCAGTACGCGCTTCTTGTGGGCCTCGAGCTGCGGGAACTTGGCCAGCAGCTCCGGCACGAGAGCCAGCTGGTCCACCATGTTCACGCTGGCGAGGTCAGCCAAGGTCACCGACTTGCCGGCGAAGAAGCCGCTGCCGCCGTCCTCGATGAACTTCAGCAGGCCTTCGATCAGCTTGGGCCCCTTCTCGGTCTGGAACTGCTTGACCAGCTCGGACTTCTTGTCCTCCGGGGCGAAGTACATCTTCATCAGCTCGGTGGCGACGTCGTCGATCTGTGCGAGCGCCCGCTCCACCAGGTAGAACTCCCAGTCGCCCTCGCCGTACAGGCCGTGCTTCTTGGCGATGAAGCGCGCAATGGCGCCGCTCTGCACCAGCTTCCCATTGGGCGTCTCCACCCAGGGCGCCACCCCGGTCGGCGCGATCTTCTTCTTCTCCGGCCACTCCTCGCGGGTGAACCGGACGTCATCGAACTCGACGCCGCCGGCCGTCAGGGCGAGGCGGATCAGCTCTGCCCGACCGCGGGCATTGAAGTAGCAGACCTTCGGCTTGCATTGGGCCATCGCTGCGAGTTGCTTTCTGTTAGCTGGGGATGAGCTGGATGAGTAAAGGTTGGGGCTGAAGGAGAGTTGGCAGTGAGAGAGCGGCTGCGCTGGTCTCCAGGTATTTGTACCTGGGCCTTATCTCTGACTTTTCGCTCTTATCTGTCTGCTTTTCTGAGTAAGCCCAACGTTTCTTCGACGTGTTGCTCCCCCCCCCCTGATAAGAGCATCGCGAGCCAAAAGCAAGGTCTCTTCTTTCTGCTCAAGCCAATGCCTCAGAAAACACCTCCGAGAATTCAAAGTGTTTGCGGACTCATTAAGCGAAGGCTAATGACCATTCTGGGCTAGCAGTGAAAACTCCGATATGATTATGGTCAAGTCTCAGTTCTCAGCTATGATTAAAGGGTGGGTTTTGCGCTTGGCAGACATAGAGTTAGAGCGATTTTTTAAGGGCTAGGGTTAGTGTTTAATGGTTAGGGTTAGTGTTTAATGGCTAGGGTTAGTGTTTAATGGGTAGGGTTAGTGTTTAGTGGCTAGGGTTAGTGTTTAATGGCCTGGGTGGTGTTAATGGTTAGGTTAGTGTTTAATGGCTACAGTTAGTGTTTAATGGCTACGGTTAGTGTTTAATGGCTCGGGTTAGTGTTTAATGGCTCGGGTTAGTGTTTAATGGCTACGGTTAGTGTTTTGCAAACGTACGGCAGGCTGATTTGCGAGGTGGCGTGATCTATGTGGGCACGTTTTGGAAAACTAGCAGATTGGGGCAGACTGGGAGGGGTGGGGCAGACTGGGGGGTTGGGGCAGAATGGGAGGGGTGGGGCAGACTGGGAGGAGTGGGGCAGACTGGGAGGGGTGGGGCATACTGGGAGGGGTGGGGCAGACTGGGAGGGGTGGGGCAGACTGAGAGGGGTGGGGCAGACTGAGAGGGGTGGGGCAGACGGGAGGGGTGGGGTAGACTGGGAGGGGTGGGGCAGACTGGGAGGGGTGGGGCAGACTGGAGGGGTTGCTTTCACAAGACCGAAATTTTACATCATAAAAGACTGAACCAAACAAGGGGGCCATTCAGTATTTTTCGGCAAGGTTAGCCCGAATGGTTTCAAGATTTCTATCAGCAAAATTACAAAGGTATGGATATAGTTAATTATTAAAAATCAGAAAATGAGCGAAATGAATAGTGTCGTTGATGCGCATGTGAATTCGTAGTATTACGGTTTGAAAATTAAGAGTTACATTTGACGCATTAAAACAATTACTTCAAGGACGAAGTAAATCTGCAATTGTATATTTAAACAGTCTAGTCGGTAACTTGTAACGCTCCGTCTGGCTTCCTTGCAAATTTAATTCTGAGAAGGTTAATAAAGTTTTTCTTGTCCTGGAAAAAAGTGTCAAACCTTCGCTGCTCCCACTCGGCCCATTTTATCGCGTCACGTGATCACTGGCTTGCCTCTTATCAATGAAGGGTATGAAGTCCCAAACTGCTTTCTGTATTGGAAATTTAATAAATGGATTCTATCACCTTAAACAATGCAGTTAAATTTAAAGTATTTTAATTCCCATTTTAATTAGTTTCGTTTCCTATTCCAGAAACTCATAGTTCCATAAAAATGAATTTATTATCTTGCAAGCTTGAAAGCAGTTTCCACTCCGGTTTCTAGATTCGAGACTCCGTGGAGGGCAGCCACAAGTGAAGTCAAGTCGCATAAGATTTGAAATCGTCTGCCCGCACTACTCTACTTCAAGTAGAAAAGAAGACAAAAATACTCCCAAAAATGATTTTGCAGATCACAGCCCGCGGGACTGGCTCATCGGCTACAGGCGGTGACTTTGACCGGATGAATGAATGCTGAATCATTATCAACCCTGCGTCTTTGCCTATTGTTTTGTCTCTATTGATGTGCCCCCAAATTGGCCCCACTGCTGCGGGTTCACTGATGCCAGCGTGCAAATACAAATATTGCTCTGCAAGCCAGCGAGGAAAGCAAGTTATTGACTTCTAAATTCTTTATTAAGTGTCATTATGACACTTCATTTTATGACATTTCAATGCTGCTTATTTTTATGTAAAGAACAGCAACATTAGCACCAAATTTAATCTTAACTAGTCTATTTCATTATTGTGTTGGCGGCAATCCCCTGCCTCCCCTGCCTCCCCTGCCTCCCCTGCCTCCCCTGCCTCCCCTTCCTCCGCTGCCTCCGCTGCCTCCGCTGCCTCCGCTACCTCCGCTGCCTCCCCTGCCTCCGCTGCCTCCCCTGCCTCCCCTGCCTCCCCTGCCTCCGCTGCCTCCCCTGCCTCACCTACCTCCCCTGCCTCCCCTGCCTCCCCTGCCTCCCCTGCCTCCCTGCCTCCCCTGCCCCCTGCCTCCGCTGCCTCCCCTGCCTCCGCTGCCTCCCCTGCCTCCGCTGCCTCCGCTGCCTCCGCTGCCTCCCCTGCCTCCCCTGCCTCCCCTACCTCCCCTGCCTCCCCTGCCTCCCCTGCGTCCCTTGCCTCCCTTGCCTCCCCTGCCTCCCCTACCTCCCTTGCCTCCCCTGCCTCCCTTGCCTCCCTTGCCTCCCCTGCCTCCGCTGCCTCCCCTGCCTCCCCTGCCTCCCCTGCCTCCCTTGCCTCCCCTGCCTCCCCTGCCTCCGCTGCCTCCCCTGCCCCTCTGCCTCCCCTGCCTCCGCTGCCTCCCCTGCCTCCCCTGCCTTCCCTGCCCCCCTGCCTCCCTGCCTCCCCCGCCGCCCCTGCCTTCCTTTTGAAACAAAAGCCATCACATTCAACTTTGCAATGTCATTCTAAATCTGAAATGTTCCATCTGAAGGCATAAATCCTGAGCCAACACGTGTCTTGTTTCTTTTTCAATAACTCCGCTTCTTATAGCGATTCTCGAGCAATAAATATGATTAACACCTCTCAGACACCTGCTCCGGGCCTCCAGCTCTATTCCTATTCGGTGAGTTTAAACAATTTCAATCAAATCCACTTCCATCAATAACCGAACAGAACGGATTCTGTCTATTGAAAAATTCAGGCTGTAAATTTCATGTATTTGAAAATTTCTATTGCTCAACACTGACCAATCGCAGCTCAAGGGTAGGAAAGGCACGCTAGAGCTGTAAAATTTTGAGTCGCCTTACTCGGTGCAATAATACTGGCTGCTTCAGTCGGAGCTCCGTCTGGAAATCCAATAGAGGCTGCAGCTTCATCAACTTAATTCTTAGAGCCTTCATTTCGCGTTTGCAGACAGGTAAAAGACTAAGTTTTGTTTGCACAAGAAAGCGGCAATACACTGCTTGCTTTGCTAATCATTATAATCTTCTTGTAAGTTGTAACCATGGCAGTTCCCGATTGTAAACCATGGCAGTTCCCGATTGTAAACCATGGCAGTTCCCGATTGTAAGCCATGGCAGTTCCCGATTGTAAACCACGGCAGTTCCCCCGATTGTAAACCATGGCAGTTCCCGATTGTAAACCATGGCAGTTCCCCCGATTGTAAACCACGGCAGTTCCCCCGATTGTAAACCACGGCAGTTCCCCCGATTGTAAACCACGGCAGTTCCCCCGATTGTAAACCATGGCAGTTCCCGATTGTAAACCACGGTAGTTCCCCCGATTGTAAACCACGGCAGTTCCCCCGATTGTAAACCATGGCAGTTCCCGATTGTAAACCATGGCATTTCCCGATTGTAAACCATGGCAGTTCCCGATTGTAAACCATGGCAGTTCCCGATTGTAAACCATAGCAGTTCCCGATTGTAAACCATGGCAGTTCCCGATTGTAAACCATAGCAGTTCCCGATTGTAAACCATGGCAGTTCCCGATTGTAAACCATGGCAGTTCCCGATTGTAAACCATGGCAGTTCCCGATTGTAAACCATGGCAGTTCCCGATTGTAAACCATGGCAGTTCCCGATTGTAAACCATGGCAGTTCCCGATTGTAAACCATGGCAGTTCCCCCGATTCCTGAGCTTCGGATTGTGTGGCTAACTTTTACTGTCTGCTAAGGAAACTGTTGAGCACATGTTCAGCGATGGCGCTTCTCCTCTCCCCCTCTCCTCTCCCCTCTCCTCTCCTCTCCTCTTCTCTCGTCTCGTCTCCTCTCCTCTCCTCTCCTCTCCTCTCCTCTCCTCTCCTCTCCTCTCCTCTCCTCTCCTCTCCTCTCCTCTCCTCTCCTCTCCTCTCCTCTCCTCTCCTCTCGTCTCGTCTCGTCTCCTCTCCTCTCCTCTCCTCTCCTCTCCTCTCCTCTCCTCTCCTCTCCTCTCCTCTCCTCTCCTCTCCTCTCCTCTCCTCTCCTCTCCTCTCCTCTCCTCTCCTCTCCTCTCCTCTCCTCTCCTCTCCACTCCTCTCCTCTCCTCAAGTCATAGCAGGTGCCGCTCTGTGGAATGGACATCTCTGGATTAGGAGTCTCATACAACTACACAAAGGAGAGTCTTCTTTATGTCATGCCCGGTGAGTTCCTTGATTAATTTTGTGTTTTAATGCATTATTCAGATTGGTCTGGGGACAGGGATTTGCTGGTAACTCTTTGCTTCCAGGTTTAGACCCCATTAGCTAGACGTATGCAGATTGATTGGGTCATGAATGCATTAGCTAATCTTTTTAAATTGCCTCTTTAATATTTCCCGACATTCGCAGAGGTGACTTTTCCTGGCCTGTTGATTCTGTTCACCGGAACAACTCTCGGCAGCATAGGAAATGTCCTGGTCATCTTAGCTGTTGTTTTTCGGAAGGTTTGAACTTTTAATAGAGAAATTTCAATTCAATTACTTCTGATGACAATTATGCATGGTGAGACTAGGCTTGAGCATGATGAGACTAGGCTTGAGCATGATGAGACTAGGCTTGAGCATGATGAGACTAGGCTTGAGCATGATGAGACTAGGCTTGAGCATGATGAGACTAGGATTGAGCTTGATGAGACTAGGCTTGAGCATGATGAGACTAGGCTTGAGAATGATGAGACTAGGATTGAGCATGATGAGAATAGGCTTGAGCATGATGAGACTAGGCTTGAGAATGATGAGACTAGGATTGAGCATGATGAGACTAGGATTGAGCATGATGAGACTAGGATTGAGCATGATGAGACTAGCTTGAGCATGATGAGACTAGGATTGAGCATGATGAGACTAGGATTGAGCTTGATGAGACTAAGCTTGAGCATGATGAGACTAGGATTGAGCATGATGAGACTAGGATTGAGCTTGATGAGACTAGGCTTAAGCATGATGAGACTAGGATTGAGAATGATGAGACTAGGATTGAGCATGATGAGACTAGGATTGAGCATGATGAGACTAGGATTGAGCATGATGAGACTAGTATTGAGAATGATGAGACTAGGATTGAGCATGATGAGACTAGGCTTGAGCATGATGAGACTAGGATTGAGCATGATGAGACTAGGATTGAGCATGATGAGACTAGGATTGAGCTTGATGAGACTAGGCTTAAGCATGATGAGACTAGGATTGAGAATGATGAGACTAGGATTGAGCATGATGAGACTAGGATTGAGCTTGATGAGACTAGGCTTAAGCATGATGAGACTAGGATTGAGAATGATGAGACTAGGATTGAGCATGATGAGACTAGGCTTGAGCATGATGAGACTAGCTTGAGCATGATGAGACTAGTATTGAGAATGATGAGACTAGGATTGAGAATGATGAGACTGGGATTGAGCATGATGAGACTAGCTTGAGCATGATGAGACTAGGCTTGAGAATGATGAGACTAGTCTTGACAATGATGAGACTAAGATTGAGAATTGTGAGAATAGGCTTGAGCATGATGAGACTAGGATTGAGCATGATGAGACTAGGATTGAGCATGATGAGACTAGGATTGAGCATGATGAGACTAGGATTGAGCATGATGAGACTAGGATTGAGCATGATAAGACTAGGATTGAGCATGATGAGACTAGGATTGAGCATGATAAGACTAGGATTGAGCATGATGAGACTAGGATTGAGAATGATGAGACTAGGCTTGAGCATGATGAGACTAGGCTTGAGAATGATGAGACTAGTCTTGACAATGATGAGACTAGGCTTGAGAATGATGAGACTAGTCTTGAAAATGATGAGACTAGGCTTCAGAATGATGAGACTAGGCTTCAGAATGATGAGACTAGTCTTGACAATGATGAGACTAGGATTGAGAATTGTGAGAATAGGCTTGAGCATGATGAGACTAGCTTGAGCATGATGAGACTAGCTTGAGCATGATGAGACTAGTATTGAGAATGATGAGACGGAAACACGCAATAAAGACTTTCTCATTTTAGTCACTACGGCAGATCGGCAATTACTTCATCGTGAACCTGGCAGTCGCGGACCTGTGCATCACTCTGTTCGTTGATCCATTTGGCATTATTGGTGAGTTCAGCCGGTGCAGACGTTAAACGCTGCTTTCAAAACTGTTTATATTTGGTCAGTTGCTCAGGCGAGGTGTGGTGTGTCATTAAAACACACATGGGACATTACAACAAGCAGGTAATTAATTACCTGCCTTTCGTGCCTCTCATTAATGTCTCTCATTTCTTTCTTTCTGCATTACTCAATATTTTCAGTTCAATTTTCCCTGATCTCCCAAAACAGAAGAAGCCCTTCTAAAAAAAGGAATTTGACTGCCATCTTCTTCTGTCGGCTTTTAGCAGCTCTCGCCCTTCTTAATTTCTAGCCCTTTTAAGCTCCTCTTGTCTCTACCTTCGCTTCAGCTGAGCCCTCCGCACCAGCAGCCCGCTAATCAGGGCTCCAATGCCTTACACCCCAGTGAATGCGGCTCTTTCTGAGCGTTGCCGGAAACATGGCAGCTTTTATTTGTTTATTAGCGATAATCCCCCCCCTTTGAGTACCCCAGGTGCTGCTTCCTTTATTGAGGCTTTTACCGAAGACGGCCTTTCAGTCACCACAAAGATAAAAGAGGAGCTTTCAGAGAGAATTATTCCACTGTAATGAGCTTTGAGACGAGTTCTGCCAGAAATCACACCATTCTCAAATCTTCCCGTGCAATCAGCTCATAGAAAACTAATTAAGCCTCTGTATTAGCATTTCATCACTCTGCTAACGCTTGACCTGAAGTCCTTTATGCATGTACTTTGAAACCTATAGGCACAGCTCATAACGAAACTTCGCTCAGGTATCCTACACGGCGAGATCTACTTCGAGAATCGGCCCGTCCTATGCGAAGTTGTGGCCGCCGTGTGCCTGACCTCCTGCTATTGCTCACTGCTCACCATCGGAGCCATCGCAGTCAACAGGTACGTGCACATCTGCCACACGCGGCACTACGATCGGATCTACACACAGCGTAGCACTCTGTGCGCCTGCCTGGGCCTGTGGGTGGCCAGCTTCCTGCTTGAGTCGCCCAACTTCATCGGCTGGCGCGGCCACTCATACGATCGCAAGAGTTTCGCGTGTCTGTGGGACCGGCTGGCCTCGCGCACCTACACCGTGTTCTTCTCCCTCTGCGGCGTCTGCGCCCCCTGCCTGGTGATCGCGTTCTGCTACGCCCGCATCTTTCTGCACTTTCGCTCGTCCAGGCGGCGGCTTCGCAAGCCCGCGCCGGTGGTTCGTCGGAGCGGTGACATCAGTGGTGGTGGCGGCGGCGGCGGTGGTAGCAGCTGGGGCAGCTGGAGCTCCTCATCGGCTTCATTCCGCCTGGCGCGCACCCTGTTCATGGTGTTCGCCGTGCTGGTGGTCACGTGGACGCCCTACGCCACGGTGATCGTGTCGGATCCGGAGAACCGGCTGCCGGCTCAGCTGCACGCCTACTGCCTGCTGCTGGCCCACTTCAACTCCACCGTCAATTTCTTGGTCTACGGCGTGTCGAATCGCGAGTTCAGCGCCGGCTACCTGGCCGTCTTCCAGGCCATCGTCGGCTGCTTCTGCGGGCGACGCTTCGGCGGCGACATCGGCCGCCGAGGCCTCATTGGCGGCCGAGGAGGAGAGCTGGCCTGCGGGGCGTCCCGATTGCGCCGGTCGAGCAGCCGCAGCCGCGGGGACGTCGCCGAAGGCGGATCAGCCGGGGACCAGGCGCTGCGGCTGGTGCCGGTAGCAACGAAGACGCCCCAAGAAGAGGATGCGGCTGAGGCAGCTTCTTCTGAGTCGCACTGAGGTTCCCGTTCTGTTTTGCATCATTTTCGAGCCGTTTTGGGGTCCACCAAATGCATGTTTGCATTTGCAAATGCAAACGACCTCTGGTTCTATTCCAACGTTAAAATGGAGTTGGGGATTGTGCCTTACGCTTGAACAGGGAATATCGAGCGTATCACGGGTGACCCAGAAAGTCCTGTCATTTACGCGTCCGTGGGTTCAATATTTTACAGGTTCATAGTAAATAATAGTCTTGTGAGGGTTTACAGAAATTTCAATCAGTCAACCCGTTTAGATGATGGTTACAGGGGGGGGGGGTGGCAATGAATCGCAAAAGTCCCGGGAAAGAAACAGATATTTAATCCGCACACCACTGACAGTCATGCACTGACAGATTGAATCGAGTCAAAGCAGCTTCATGGAGATTCTGTGTTTTTTTTGTAAAATCTCCTTTAGTCCTTGATCACAGGCCAAGCTCCCAGATCGATCAGTTTAGAATCAGCTCCTAAAGATTTTATCCTCGATTCTGTGTGGGTTGGAAGGAAAATTTGTCGATGTACTTCTATCATATTCGACTCTTTTATCTACTCAACTGATCAGGCCTTATTGATGAACAGTTGATAACTTTAGCTTTCACTTTGGCCTTTTGGTTATTTTCAATCCCCATCAAAGAGGCTGGAGAGTCATCTTCGATTTTCGCAGATTTTTCATGCACAAAAACGCTTTTGATTACGAATGGTTACTGAGCATGGAGGAATTGTGTTTTCTATATTTTTGTATTTGTAGTTTTGTGCAATATAAAGTACTTTTTGGTTCAAGTTTCGCTGCATCTGTTTGTGTTTGTTTTTTAGCTTGAGTCAGTGTCACAGCACCATCACTGTTTCGTCCATCTATGGAAGCTGTAGCAAAATGACGATGCGATGCAGTTGCAATTCGTGCCAATCTCGCTAGATGGGATGTTTTGAATTTTTCAGCACTAAATTCCCGATATCTCACTTTCTGGATTTCCAAATTCCATTCAAGGCAAGGCGTGATTTTGTGCCTCTTTAGTGTAATTTTTAGGATGGATTTTCTCTGGATTCTCGAAAGTTCAGAAGGTGAGATGAAGGGAATTTAGTGTTGAAAAAACCGGAACTTAAGGCCTCCAACCAGATTTGCACGATTTTCGAGTGTCGCAGCATCATTCATTCTGCTTCAGCTGGCCATATCGTGTGTTCGTCCTGCACATGTAAAGTTGTTTTATGTGAAACAGAAATTTGCACGCACCAATTTTCGCAATTTTTTCTTGGAAATAAAAAAATTTTCTTTCGGTTTTTTCGGTTTCGTGTCCGTATTGTTGTGGGTTTCTGATATCAGGCTGTTAGCGGGGCGAAGCCCCCCAATAAACTTTGAGATACTCTTAATTTTTGAAACACCTTATGGAAATCCAAAAGTTTTACATACCATCGTGATTGAGCTGAAAAATCTTTTAATCTTAAATAAATAGCACATGGAGCGTATCGAGCTGTTTCTGAGATCATCTTCGGTTCGCTTCATGAACGCGAGCGAACATTTTTAAGGAGGACTCGACCTCTGAAGACCCATTATCACCTCTGTCCGGCACTCAATTTGAATCTTACTGTCAAAAGCTTTTTTGAGCATTTCAACGGCGCCCCAGCTGTACCGGAAGTTCCGGAAGTGCCTCATCCTAAGACGAACAGCAAGTGACAACACGCGGCGAGATTGACTGTTTCCCTGCGAGTGCCGATGGATGATGAGCTGTCAACTTGGCTTTCCTGTGCTGTTCCAGAAATTGTCAGCTCAGCTTCCGCCCTCTCCGAGCGTGCTCTGCCGGCTGTTTTTTTAATTTCTCTCAACTCAACGCCTCACCGATCAAAGCGAGAGATTGCAATTCAAGCCTTGCATAGGTGCAAATTATAACTGTTGCTGGAAGCCTCCGGATGGGGCATTTTAATTATGAATTTCGGGAAAAGCTTCGGTCTTTTATTAACCACTTTTTTCGGCAATTTTCAAATTATGTTCCTGCTGTGTTGCTTGGATTCAGCCTTGCCCCAATATTCAGGCTCTCTCTCGCGAGAAGCTGCATTTTTTCTATCGTGTACTCTTACTGATTGTCGCAGTCTAACAAAACTCATTTGATACTTGATGGTTGGTGCTTGATGCTTGATACTTAACACTTGATATTTGATACTTAATATTTGATACTTGATATTTGATACTTGATATTTGATACTTGATATTTGATACTTGATACTTGATACTTGATACTTGATACTTGATATTTGATACTTGATATTTGATACTTGATATTTGATACTTGATATTTGATACTTGATACTTGATACTTGATATTTGATACTTGATATTTGATACTTGATATTTGATACTTGATATTTGATACTTAATACTTGATATTTGATACTTGATATTTGATACTTGATATTTGATACTTGATATTTGATACTTGATATTTGATACTTTATTTTTGATACTTAATACTTGATATTTGATACTTGATATTTGATACTTGATACTTGATACTTGATATTTGATACTTGATATTTGATACTTGATATTTGATACTGGATATTTGATACTGGATATTTGATACTTGATATTTGATACTTGATATTTGATACTTGATATTTGATACTTGATATTTGATACTTGATATTTGATACTGGATATTTGATACTTGATATTTGATATTTGATACTTGATAATTGATAATTGATAATTGATACTTGATAATTGATAATTGACGTTTGAAACTATTCAGGTATCGCACTCGCTTTTTTTATTGTCACGGAAAGCAATCTACAATGTAGAGACAACTTTATCAAACAGTCGATCATGAAGAGTCAGAACATTAAAAACCCCATATTTGTCTCTCTGCAGAAGCCAGAAAACCTTACATGTAGGTGAGAACAACCAGAAGCTAGCAATGGGTAATATGTGATTATTTATCCATTGTATTAACCGGTGCATCAATCATGGTCACGCTAGTCAGATTAGCTACACTTCTCGCCCCATTGTCCATCTCAATCGCATCAGTTTACAAGCAATGCACTTTATTAGAAAATTTTCTTTGTTTCTGCGTAATTTACACTCCCAAGGCTATTGAGTATCTCCGATCCGGTACATTATATTTATTTTCGAATAAGATGATGAAAATGCATTCGAAAATTCTGTATTATAAAAGTGCAAATGCTCGCTCAGCTGCATGGCTGTACTCGTACCAAAGTTCGCGTCGAATGACCTAGTTTAATAGATTCTTTAGTCATTCAAGTTGACATCTGATTTATATCCACTAAACTGACAGAATGTCTCACCCCGATAGGCAAGTTGTTAGCCAAATAGCAATTGCAGGAATTCCTTTTCACCAGAATTGATCTTAAATAGTGCATGCAATTTAGCCTGTATAATGATATATAGAGAAGATTATATGTAGATTGCTGTGAATAAAAGCACCCAGTGAGCTCCCCTATACATACTGGGCTCGGGTAGCATTACAGCTACAGCAAAGGAGTACTTATCTGTTGATTATTAACTATTGATGACATACTGCTGCATCTGATGGAAATTATGGGCAGATGGCGCTCGTGTTGTCTGTCTGTTTAAATAGCACTTGAATGCATTAAAAAAACCTGCCTAAATAATCCGATCGCGCTGACGTGACGATGACCTTTGCGTCTAAGAACGTGTGCCTGCCTACAGTATTGGCGCTTGTATGCTCATGAATCAGTGGAATGGTACGCTGGAGTTGCCTCCGCGCAGTGCTGGTTGCGGGAAGGATGCGCCAGGGTAGCCCACAATGCTCCAGCGAAAATTTATTTATTTACGCATGCACGCGCGTAGACTCCCAGCTTCAAATGCAATTTTTTCCCCACTCTCTGATGAATTAGCGGATAACTTCGCTGATGGCTCGCTCCCCCTTTGAATGTCAGTCAAACACGAGTCGACGCTATTTAATTAAAAAGCATTTCATACACCAGTGATTACTAAATTGAAAGATAGAAAAGCACGATGAGCTCTACCTAACTGCGCAGGTGAGAGCACGTTTCTGGGAAAAATATCGGACTGAAAGTCTTGCTTCAAAGAACGTACGTCTCTGCAGGTTGTGTTTTCGTAGAGTTTGTAGATTAAACTTGAATCTCTAATAGGCGTTCATCCATTAGCTGTAGCTAAAAATCCTAAATTTTATATTCTAGCATTATAAGAATTTTTTAGGAATGAGAACACTGTCCCGTCATCATTTATTTTCCTGAATTCACTTCTAAAATGTTGTGTCTGCTAGGTAGGACTATAGCATAAACATGTGGCACCACCTAATTAATTGCAGCAGCTTCAGTGCCCGTGGGAAAGCCTCTTGGTATGGCGCTCCTGGGAATGACGACCCTAGGAAGGCACCCCTGGCGATGTCGCCTATGGAAAATAACTATGGAAACTTCTTCACTAAATTGTTAATCCGCTCATTAAAAATACGAGATTTTAACGACATGGTAAACTATATTTCCAGCTCGCAATTACCCAAAAATGCAAGTGAACGGACAAAATAAACTTACGTGAATTAAAACGCTCGAGCTCGTAATTGCACGAAAAATATGAAGATTAAATTCGACTGTAAATTTTCATCTCAAAACACTGCATATCAGCGTTTGGATCAGACTCTAATATCGAACTGCTGCCAGATTGAACTAAATGACTGCGCAGTCACAAAAAAGCTGGCTTCTGAAAGAGGACTATTAGGTCGAAGCCACGAAAGTATCTTAATCGAATATCGGACGATCGATCATGCAGGCTCGCATTAACCACGTTCCGAGGCTGTCAGAACAATTCGACTTTCTTAAGAGTTCTCAACTAATAAAGCACAGAAAATGCAGATTGACCATCTGGCTATAATAGGATTGAGAGATTTCGAAGAATTAGCTTTTCTAGTCAGCGAATTCAGCTTTCAAAGTCAGCGAAGGCCCGCAAAAGTAGTTCGTGATCCAAACAATACAAAGCGCCGTTTATTTGTGCAATTCGGGAGGAACGGAAGTTAAAAGAAAATTAATTAAGCAATAAAATTTTGTCAAGCATGCAAGCGGAAATATAGCACACAATAAAAAGTAAAAAAAATAAAAATTCAATAAACCGCAGGGGCACAATGCATGCAGACCTTTAAAACTAGATGGAGGCCCACCACCTCAAACCAGCACCAACCTCCCTCCTCCGAAGAGCATGAGTACAAGCATGCGCACGAGGCAGAGGGGCAGGAGGGCGGGGGATAGATATAACGCATCTGGACTGATCAGTAAAGCCGGTTAATTTGCACAGGTGCACACACACACACACACACACACACACACAAAGTCCTTAGTGAACCAGTCCAGAAAACACCGAACATGGCTAAGAAGCACGCAAAAGCCTCCAAACCAAAGCAAAGAAAAGAAAAACTGAGGAAGGGGAAAGAAAAACCAAAAAGAAAAACGAAAGTCTTTCGCACTAAAATTGGAGCTGAAACTCCAGCGGCGAAGTGGACATCCGCCTCTACCACCCGGTGAAACTGAGGCAGGTACCGCGATGCTCTTGATGTCGGGGACGGGCAAGACTTGCACTGAAGCCCAGGGCGCACACCCGCGGTGTAGGCTGCGGACTGAGAACGCTGAGCTGCGGAAACTGACCGATGAGAACTTGTCTTGCAGGAAGCGGTCCAGCTTCCTTCCAGACGAGCGCAACCAGCACCAAATCTCGACCAGCATGACATGTGACACCGGCCGCTTCAGGTCTGGAGCTTGAGTTAAAAGCGA